>CAUYRB010062989.1:0-15899 GCA_963574695.1 Propithecus perrieri
CTTATTTAAGCCTCTGCCCTACTGCCAATAAACGAGACTTGATCAGACTCCTGTCTTGTCTCCATTTCTTGTGTCTCCTGCCTCTCCCAATTCCCACTCCCTCCTCCAGGGTCCGCGTTGACTACCCCGCGGGTCGGGACATGAGTGCTCATAGCAGCATTATTCAGAATAGTCCCAAACTGAAAACAATAATAAGTAAATTAGTTGGTGAACAGGGAAACACACTGTGGTGTATCTATCTATGGAAATGAAATAAACATTAAAAAGGAACAAATGATTGACACAAGTGACATGTATAAATTCAAAAATATTATGTTAAATATTTCCATTTCTATAACATCCTAGAAAAGGCAAAATAATATTGACATAAAGCAGAGGCTGAAGAGCAGGGAGGGAATTGTCTGCAAAGGGTCCCAAGGTAGTTTTTTTTTTAATGATGGCAATGTATTGTGTCTTGATTACAGTAAGAGTTACACACACACTGTATGTGTATTCACTGAATTGTCCAACTAAAATGATGGATTTCATTGAACATAAATTGTACTTCAATGAAGCTGACTTTAAATATATTAGGAATTTTCTTTCTGATAGCAATGCAGGGTGTGCGGGATGTTAGAATATGAAAGCACAGAGTACAGATGATAGTGCTTTGGAGAGTGGGACACTACTCAAATTGTCCACTTATCTATGCTGAACAGCATAAACTCTTTATAGTACATACAAGTTTGAATTGTTTCTCAATGTATGAACTGCATCTAACACAGTATCTGACGCTCAAGGATCTATGTTGAGTGAATTAATTTCTGCTTGAGCTAACTCATAAGATCTAACTTGCAGACTAGTTTTGCTTTTTTTATATTTGTGCATTTAGAGTTGTGATTCACATATTTTTCTCTAAACAGAAAGACTAAAGAGATGAAACTTCTAAATAAGAAATGATGGCATAATATATTGTATACAACTATCAGTGAAAATTCTACCACTGCTTTGAAAAAACATAATTATCATTAAAAATGTAAACTTCCACTATGATATGAGATAAAGCCTGTTGGAGTTATAAGTATAATAAATTGATAGCCAACAACGTAATATGCCATAGCACCTTCACATTTCAATGCTGGAAAGACTGACTTTCCACATATTTCTTGAGATTATGGAAGGATTCATAAAGCTATGCTCAGTGGGATATCCTGTGGATTCCATTTATGTCCCTTCTATCTAAACACAACAGTAACTCTCAATCCTATCTTGGATTTGTCTAAGAACAACATGAAAAAGGGCAAAAAAAAAAAGTTTACCTTTCTATTTCTGTCTACAGATGTTAAAAAAAATAAAATAAGACAAAAATTAGAAGGGAAGATGAGTGCAGCAAGCATTTGCTGAGTGCCTATTAGGTTGATTCACATAACTTATCTGTACCTGCACCATTTCTATAGTGTGGTATTGATTTATGTTTTGCAATTGGGTAAATAGCTCAAATGCTACACAACTCACTGAAAAACAGGAAAAGCCCAGATTGAGTCTAAGCTTCTGTTAGAATACAAAACAATTGGTTAGCAATATTATAGTTAAAAGGAAGTAAAATTTCCACTGTCTTTCATTTTGAACAGTAATAGGTAATACTAGTTGTGCACTTAATATGTGCCAGATACCATTATAAGTTGATAATTTACTTCTATGAACTCTTTATACCCTAATAATAACTATATCATATAGCAATTATCATTAATTTCATTTTACAGATGAAGTTAAAAAAAACACATAACTTTTCCCTGTTCAAACTCATACTATAGTTGACAATGTTAATATTAAACACATCAGGCCTGGATGCAGAATCTCTGCTTTTAAAGACTGCACAATCTTGCCTCTTATATGGGTTGAACATAAAAAGAATGAGCCCAGTTGTAAAACACAGGCTAATAAGTGCCTAAAATAGGAACAACCAACCCAAGTGCTCCCTTTTTTTTCTTTATTATCCAGAATATTTGAGTCTACGTCTCCTTTCACACCCAAGTAGATAACTTTAAATGAGAAAAGTGTTATACCTCATTAAGTAGCAATACATTTTCCATTCTTATTAAATTGCTTATTAAAGAGAAATATGAAAATATTAGATTTTAATGTGTTTTATTTTTTGGTCTGTTTTCTGAGTATAATGCACCAGCCTCCTCACTTCTCTCCTATTTTTCTATATTGACCTTAAAGTCAAAAGACATTTAAGGTGATAACTAGTAAAGGAAAGAAAAAATAGAACCAGAGATAGAACCAGTGAGCCTGCTGATCAGTCAGAAGCACTTACATGGTGCCAACTTGTTGCTGGCACAGGTCTCATTGGCTGAAAAGCTAAGCCATGCCCAGTCCTCATGGGAGGAGAGGGACAAATCAGAGAAGAAAGCTGATTTCCATATTTACATACCAGCAGGAGCTTGAGACTTTTTTCCTAACAACAAAGAGAAGCACTATATACAAAATTACAAACACTTTTCTCTAAAACTTACTAATATCACCGCCATCAATGCCTCTCACACTTTGGCAGCAATCTCTCTTCCCAGTCTCTTTCTTGCTTCCCTTCATATGCACCATACATTTCATCAGGTTTCTATGACAATTTCTTAAATAGCAATTCATGTCTAAATCACATTTCCTTTGGTTAGACTGTTTTCTCAATGACGATGGTATTCTTTACTTAATCATTGCCTCTTTTCTTTTTTCCTTCCTTCCCTCTGTAAATATTTAGTGCACACCTACCAAACATTGGTACAATGCCTTCTAGGTCAAATCCAACTCACTCTTCCATGAACTTAACGGGAAGGTAGTAGCAGGTTTACTGATCTTTGATCCTCTCCTCAGTTATCCCATACCAAGAGTGCTGGATAAAGTACTTGTAAAACGCTTACCATGTTGTATTAAAATTGATTGTAAACTATGCCATCTCCCTTACTAGATTGACGGCCTGGCAATTTGTCACCAGATTTTGTTTGTCCTATGCCTACTACAAAATATCAGCTGTGTTGAGTGAAAAAAAAAAAAAGATGCTCAATAACACAAATATCCTCTTTCAAAAGTCTGTATATGTCTATACTTCCAAAAGAAACACTAAGTTAAATGAAATGGCTAAAAGGGAACTCAGGTCACTCGATTTCAAATGGTGTTTCTTTCTGCCATAGTGTATGTAGAATATTAAAATTAAGGAAATAAAAAGAAAGAAACTAAGCCCTTTCTTATCAGTTTAATTAAATGGCTAGGCCTTGCAATTTAAAACTTGGACCATAGACCTTTTAGGGGCTTGTTTGAAATACAGAATTTTAAGTCCCCTCCCAGACCTACAGAATAAGAATCTCTTTGTAACAAGATACACAGGTGCTTCCCACACATTAAAATTGTGAAACACCAACAGAGCAACTTCATTCAGTATGGCTAAAGCTGAATATTGTTATTAAAACAGCCAGAAATGAACACATAGTCTGAAAGAATGTGCTTGTTTGCTACTGAATTCTTGCAGACTAATACTAAAGTCCAAGCAGTATACAAACAAAAGAGTTCACGTGAGTTAAAATATTAATATGGGATCATCATTCTCCCCAATCTATCTAAATTAAAAATAAATTTAATACATGAAAAAGGGGAAGTGTGCAATATTGAGTTAACATACTTTCTGTGCAATGAAAAAAATCCAGAAGGCTATTATCAATATTATTTTACCAGATTTTAAAAAATTTTAATGAATAAATTATCAGTATAAAATCATATCAAATTTTTCCAAGATAGAACCAAGGATGAAAACAAATTATTTTAGCAAAGGCTTCTTATGCGTCTAAGATTAGAGAGAATTTCCAGCTATTATTCTTACAAATAGCATGTAAGCAGTTGAAATGGAGAATATAATCTTTCAGATCTGTGTCTCCAGGCAATAGTCAATTGTGATTGCAGTAAGAAATTACATTTAGTTCTTGGTCTCTACATTGATTTCTTTTTTTTTTAATAAAGAAACTCATATAAAAACTATATCTGGAAAACGCCTGTACATCCCATTAATTCATTAAAAGTTAGTATATTTTTAGCTCAATCCCATCATTTTAAACAACTCTTGTAACTTCTCTGTTTCTTGGTGTTTTATCCTTGATGAGAGGATGGTACTACTTGCCCTGATTGACTCATAAAATTAATTTGGGGCACAAATGAATGTGTTTTTAAAATCTTAAAGCTTGTGAAATCATGTAATAAGGTAAAATCAGTAAGTCCTCAAACCTCTTTTGCAAAATGTCTGCATTTTGGCACCAAACCCCATTTAACTAGAGATAAATTGAAACTTGTAACATATAAATGGCACTGAAAATCTTTTTGCTCATTAAAAATTGGTTTAACGTGTAGATAAGTGTAAATTAATGAGAGACAGATGCATAAAAATTACCTTAAATTACTCAAGAGTTTAAAAATTAAGGCATGACTGCTTCACAAAATTCCCTTGTAAATGACACAAATCATCAGGAAATTATCTGACACTTTTTGGTATGCATACATGGAAATTCATGTGGCAATGCCCCTGTTTTCAGGAGCAGATGACAATGGAGTTGAATACGTCTAGTGTCCACAAAAAATACTGATGATAATGCATACCATTTGTGATGTTTGAATTTCAGAAGGAATGAGTGCATCTGGTCTATCTCGACACACTCCAGGAAAATTAAATCAGTATTTTGATCCAATGGCATAAGCATATGCGGTAGGAATAGTTATCAAGGGAATAACTATTTAACCCCGAAAAATATACTTTACTCATGATACTGTGACAAATCTGTTCTATTTAAAATAAATAAACATTTAGAAATCCATGGAAATGGCTTCAATATGCTAATAAATTTGTTTTGCAAGCAAATATTTTGGTGAACACAACTATCAAACTTCTCTAGGCCTTGATTCCTTCATTGTGAAGGAATCCTCTCTATGTCACAGGGCTTGCAGTGAAGATCAAATGAAATAATGCATATTAGAGTTCCGGGTAAAATATCAAAAGTTAAATAGGTACAGTCATCCCTTGGTATCTGTAGGCGATTGGCTCCAGGACCCCTATGGATACCAAATTCTGCATAAACTCAACTCTCATATATAAAATAGCATATTATATGCATATAGACTATGCATATCTTCCTGTATACTTTAAACCATAATCTAGATTACCTATAATACCTAATATAATATAAATAATATGTTAATAGTCATTATGCTGTATTTTGTTGTATGTTTTAATTGTTGTATTATTTTTATGAGTTTTTTTCCAAATATTTTGTAGCCATGGTTGTATCTGCAAATACAGAACCTGTGGATACAGAGGGCCAACTGTATCACTGTGGTATTTTTGTCACCAGAATATAAACTCCTTGAAGGTAGTAACTTAATTGTCACCATATTAATTCAAACAATAAATGACACATAGTATATTACATTGGTTTCATTCAATAAATAACAGGAAAATCACAAAACAATCAAACTGTCTCCCATTACCTAGCTCAATAGGGAAGTGGCTAGATTGAATCTTTCATTGCTGAGGAGTATTGTGGAAATTGTTCTGAATTTACCAAAAACAAATAAAACAAAAGCAAAGGAAATTAAATGACTTATATTTTAAAGTGAATGTTAAAACTGCCCAATAATCAATTTTATGATAAATTAAGGCAATAATTTTCATTTTATAATCTCTTAAAAAACAAAGTATGCTAATGTTTCATTGCATTTATTCAATTATATAACTACTTACCTGCTTATTTATTTTTGTTTCTTTAATGAGAATACCCAGTACAAAAGAAGTCTTAATTAAACTCAACTTTCTTCTTCTTATGTAACTAAGGGGAAAGTAAACTGTCATAATTCTCTTGAAAGTAAACTGTTCAAAGTATAATAACATTAACATTTTTCAAAAACATTGGTGAACTACCTGAGAACCAGATACATATTTCATGAAAACTATACCTCATTAAAAATAAAAAATCATTTTTCATCATAGTGCAAAGTAAAATAATCACACATATATATGTATATATGTATACACATACACATGTAAGTGAAAGGTTAAGTAACCTTTGGCATATCTATGTCATAGAAGATTATGCATTTAAATTTTTATAAAAAATAAAAATGAAAGGATATTTTTCTGTTTCAAAATTATATTAAGAAGATATGTATTTATATATTGTGATTGATCATTCACAAGGCAGATATGGCTCCTATGAAAGGAACTAGATAGAAATATAAACTATATCAAAATATTGCTTGCATTTTTTCTGAGTGATGGGATTTTAAGTGTTGTGTTTTGGCTTTACACTTTTTGACATTTTTTCAAATTTTTTTACAATGAACAAATAACACGTAGGAAATTTTAAAAAACAGGTGCAGTTGTCAAATTTTCAAAGAGTAGCAAAATGGAGAGAAGGTATTCCAGAAAATATTAGCTTCAAATGGGATCAAGAGTGATACCAAGCAATTCAAGTCTTGGGCAACTAATAGTCAGGTTAGCCTCATCTCTCTCTTTAGCGGAGAATCTTTACTGCGGCTAACAGTCTTCCCCAAGCAAAAGCCAGCTCTCGAGCATCAATAAGGGCACTGAATTTATCATCATGCCTTGCAATTGTCAGCATACGCCATTATTTTTTAGGATAAAATTTAAATGCTTCAGCAGCAAGCATTACTCCTTCAAAGTCTACATTTACTAAAAACCATCAAATCTATTCCAAATTGAATATATCCTAAGGGGAAACTATTTGAAATAGAATCTTTTACTACTCATCTCAGGGGTCAGCAAAATGTCACCAAAGATACTTTGTAGACTCATTTTCAAAGATGCATAGGTGTATGTCTGTACCTTTAGTGCTATTTGTCTTAAGTTTTTACTGTTTATTTCCCTGACACGTTTATCTACTGAGCTAGCTGGTTATCTACCTATCTATCTATTTATTTAACATATGTTTATTCAAGACTCAAACTGTGCACTGTCGATGCAGTAGGAAGCAAATCAGGTAAGTTTGCTGTCATCGGGAAGAGTAGATGAATGCATTATAGAAGAAACTGTTGGCTGCCTCCCTCAGCAATTCCTTTCTTATTGTTTTATATCTAAAAGAAACAATGTTTCACAATAGAAACTGAAAATGCTAAGGTTTTACTTTTGCATGGATTCATGACCTAGTTTGGGGAGACTTATTAAAAAATTCTCTTCCTTTGTAAAAATAACAATACTGAAAAACAAGTGCCTCCCTTATCTATTTTGACTTTGTGCATATGAAGACACAACATATAGATCTTCAGCAGCCATAGTGATACAATGAGGAACCAAAGCTTAGAACAAGTCATCAGGTTGACGATTGTGATATGGAATGATTGGGGTTGGGGGAACACAATAAAAAACAAACCTGGATCTTGTTGACAACATTGAGCTACTGAATAAACTCTAAAAATGCCATGCTTCCAAACCTGTTGTTGAGTTAATAAAAATCTTTATTGCGAAACAGCTTTTGGGGGAAGAGTATATGCTGAAGACATCCTATTTCATGCAACTTCATGGACCATTCGTGCATTGTTCTCTTGATTCCATATACATGCGCTCCTCAAATTGACATTAAATAACAAGGCTTACAAATAATAGGCCTCATTTTTCAAGTCATAAAAATTTTAAACCAATCCTTATGTAAGTAATATCTGAAGGATGATAAATTAGTAATCTACAGTCAACTGGCATATTGCAAAAATGTAAATCACTGAACAGTACTGGATCTTCTCATTCTCTTCCCCTAATTTTTCTTTCTAAAACTTTTCAATTTGAGAAATAAAACTCAAAATCTTCAAAAAGCCTCATATGATCTTCTATCTTTGTGTAAATCAGCTTAATATCTATAACTCATAAGCTCTAGGAAACTTGGATTTGTTTTATAATACCTCTGATCTTATTAAGTTAATTTATAGAGAGCTAAAAATTTCTTTCCAAATAAACACATACACATACATACACGTTTTGTTGTTAATTTCAGCTGTTTGTTGTTTGACTATGAACAGCTAAGGCCAGGCTGAATATAATAGTTAAGATATCCTGAGCTCAAGAGTATCAACATGAAGGATTAAAGGTAAAAAGCAAATGCCTTGGGTTTCATACTTTATCCTATCTATTTTTCACACAAAATCAGCTGAGTGCTGGGAGGTGAAGGTTAGTAAGCATCAGTGTTAATTAATTCAGAATGTACTTGGGATGCTAGGGAATATCTTGCTATAAATGAAGCCAAAGGAATGGCAAGAGGCATATTTATGAAAGAGCAAATGGCACATATACCCGGATTCATTCCTTTCATGGAATGAGTGTTTAATAAATATTGGTTGACAAAATAGGAACACTTTCCTATGACTCTAAGCCAAAGGTAACAGTACTGACTGAGAGAGAGGTCTTTTCTTTTAGTTGTCATTATAAAAATTCCAGAATTTCCCTACCATTAAATAAAATATGGATTCATTCCTCTTTAATGTAAAGAGGAATAGATTGAGCTGATAGTTGTAATGAAAATGTTTTGAAAAGTAAATACTACATATAAAATAATTCACATTTATTTTTACTAAACAAATTGTCATTCCTACTACTAAGAGCCTAATGCTCTGTCATTCTACTGAACTTGGCAAGGCAGATATACAACAAGCACAATTAAAAATACCTGCCTTTTACCTGCTCAAGGGGGAATAAAGTATCTGTGTTAGTTTTTCTTACTGCTATAACAAATTATGACAGACTTAGTGGCATAAAACAACACACATTTACTATTTTCCAGTTCTGGAGGTCAGAAGCCTGAAATGAATGTCATGGAACTAAAATCAAGGTGTCGGCATGAATGGTTCTTTCTGGAGGCTGTAGGGGAGAATCTGTTTCATTAACTTTTTTCCCCCGCTTCTGTGATCACATAGCCTTCTTCTTCTGCCTCACTTTTACAAGGACTTATGTATATGATTACATTTAGAACACAACTGGATAATAAGGACAATCTTTCCATCTCAACATCCGTAACTTAATCATATCTGCAAATTCTCTTTTGCCGTGTTAGAGAACATTGACGGGTTCCAGGGATTAAGAATCGGATGTCTTCGGAGGACCACTGTTCAAGTCTACCATATCCATAGATTGCAGCAGATTCTTAACTATTCATAAGGTTTTGACTGGATAGTCTTGTAAAGGAAAGTATCAACAACCAGAATCAATTAGTAATGAATAAAGATGATGAATTTTTTTTTTTCCTCCAAAGAGTTTGTATTATTTTACTTAACAGTGTGTGAGCATTCTTGTTCCGCCACATCCTGGGGAATATTTAGCCATTCTAATAGGTATGTAAAACAATCTTATTTTTTTAAATCTCAGTATATTATGGGAGAACAAATGTTTAGGTGACATATATTGCCTTTTCCCCACCCAAGTCAGAGCTGCAAGCATGTCAATCCCCCAGAAAGTGGATACGACACCCATTAGGTATGAATATACCCATCCCGTCTTCCCCACCTGGCCACCTGCCTGACACCCCAAGAATGTTATTACTATAAGTGCACATAACTGTCGATCAGTTAATACCAATTTGATGGTGAGTATATGTGGTGCCTGTTTTTTGATTCTTGTGATACATCACTTAGTAGAATGGGCTCCAGCTCTATCCAGGATAATACAAGTGGTGCTAAATCACCATTGTTTTTCGTGGCTGAATAGAACTCCGTGGTATACATATATCACATTTTATTAATCCACTCATGTATTGATGGGCACTTGGATTGTCTCTACATCTTTGCAATTGTGAATTGTGCTGCTATAAACACGACTCTTAATAATAAAGAGATTTATACAGAGGTTTCTGGAATTCAAGACTGTGTGTCAGCAATGAAACTTATAGCTGGAAACTACCTCAACACATGCTCTAATTCATGTAAATATTCCAAAAGACAATATTTCTCCATGTTGAATTAAAGTAATTGGAGTTATAAAGGAGTTTAAACACTTTGGAATGAGGCCTGCCTTTGATTAAGAATGTACCCAAAAAATATTACTTGCATTTATCTCGGCAAATTAAGTAGGCAAGAAAAGGAAAACAACTTCAATTCAGTCAAATACAAGTCAAATTCTTAAGAAAGTCAGAAATTAAATTTAAAAGAAATAATGTTTTTGATAGTTTAGACATTGGGTGGCAAAATAGAGGGGGAAAGGGGGAAAGATGCTCACCTTAAATAACAAATCCTTCTTCCCATAACGAAGTTCCTTCAGGTGGGCTTGGATTTTTTTTGACTGCAAGAGTAGAAATATGAATTACGGCCTTAATTCATTTATATTTTCAAATTTGAAGATTAAAATTCTTTCAGACTGAACAATAATAAATTTTGCACACAAGCCAAACAGAAACCAACTACTTTGGAAGTAAAAACAGAAAAGCTTTAACTCTGCTTTGAGAGTGGAACATCCAGATATCCTAGGCAGAAAGAAAAAAAAAAAAAAAAGCCTTTTCAAAAAAATCATATTGTTTAAAATATATTATTTAAAGAAAATTGCTCATTGTTCTTTCTCCACTCCACACCCAAACACACAGAATGTTTGTCACCCAGACATGGGCAAAACTTTAATTTTAGATGCTAAATACCTCTGTGCATATGGATGTCTCAGTTTTCACTGCTTATTTTCAATGACTTACTTTTTAAGATTAACATGGGTAAATTTGGATTTGACACATATCCAAGGCAAAGGCAGCAATCAAATGGGAAAGGAGGTGAGGAAAGCCACTAGAATCCTAAGATGCTGAAGTGAATGGTGTTTGCAGTCAGAATTCACTTTTTAAGAGTGCCATCACAAACATAAAAATGCTTAACAAAGAAATCTTTCCCAGAAGACATGATTGGCTACCACACTGGATCTTGTTCTCTTAAGACACAAGTGACGACCATGCATTTCCAATTTTCCAGCCAGTCTCAATGTCCAACATTTTATTATAAAGATCAGTTAATTATATTTCTAAAGGTAAGATTATAGGTCTTGATGCTTTACTCAGGAGAAAACACATTCACACACACACACACACACACACAGAAATTACCATGCCTATATGAAGAAAAAATAGTAATTAAAAATAGTTGAGTGGGAATATAAAATGGTACAGTCACTTTGAAAAATAGTTTGGCATTTTCTTATGAAGGTAAATATATGTACACTGCCTTACAGAGCAATCCTTCCTAGGTATTTACCCAAGATAAATTATAATGTCTACAAAAATGTTTATAATATCTGTTTTCATAATAGCCAAAATCTGGAAACAACTCACATGTCCAGTAACTGGTGAAAAGATGCACAAATTGTAGCATATTCATAAACTGGAATATTAAAATACTGTTCATAAATTAAAAAGAAAAGTAATAAAGTAATAAACCATGTAACAACATGGATGGATTTCAAAAGCATTTTGCTATGTGAAAGAGTTCAGTTACTAGAAGCTATATTTTGTATAATTCCATTTGTATAATATTCTAGAGAGGTCAAATGGACAGGGATAGAAATCAGGTTACTAGTTGATATGGGCTGAGGGTTGAGAGTGGAGATTGAATCAGGGGGTGATGGAAATGTTCTATATCTTGAATCATACGTTGGTCAAAGCCACCAAACTATACACTTAAAGGAGATGCACTGTATGTAAATTATATCTCATTAAAATTCTATTTTAAAAGTAGTTGGCCATAGTAGGTAATAACGACAAAATATTTATGTGACAATTATATCTTAATAAACTGTGCTGATATGAAACGTGTCTTTAATAAAGTCCACCAAGGTAGTTGAAATATAATTTTCCAAGCACACATGGCATATATATGATTCTTTCACTGAACCAATTGCAAGTGTACTGTGATTCAGTTTCCAGTTATATTCAGAACATTTCTAACCATGCAGTGCAGAAGAGCTTGCTAAGTGGGAGGCTATGTTATAATTGTGCCATAATTTTTAAATCATCACCAAATGCTGTAAACACCACCTATGGAAGTAGAAACTTGGAAGTGCTATCAATAATAGAATACTCAAAAGTTCTACTATTGGAAACACAGTTTTTCATAGAATCTTTATTGTGAGTCACGTGCATTTCATGATCCATTGAATCAGGAAGTTAATAAGACAGAATAAAAAATGAAATGAAATGAGAAACAAGAAGGGAAGGAGACAGAAAGAAGAGAGATGGAGAGGGAGAGGTAGAAAAGAAGTGTCAAAGGAGAGAAGAAAGAAGGAAGAAAGAGAGAAAAGGAGGAAGGAAGAGTTTGACATGTTAATAATTCTATATTATGAAATTGAACTCTACACACAGAAACATCAAGGATTTATAATTTCTCACAAAGTAGTTAATGTTTTCTCATTTACATAGAAAATTGTCCTCTTTTCCTTGATATGGATAGTGAAGGTGAAATGCATGATGCATAAGAAGGCAAAAAGCACCATTGTGTGTGTATGGTTTTTAATGGCTCTTAAGAGTGAAAACTCACACTTGAACACTCAGCACCTTGAATTTATACTTCTACTTCAGAATTACATTTACGTCTCTGCCGCTCCCCACACAAAGTTTCCCAAGTGACCCAAAATAATCTCCTTCTTATTATTCTCTGTAAGATAATTATGGTTTACATGGCTATCATTATTTTGTGCTACTGATTTCAGTAAAGGACGGTTTATGTTCCCTTTCACAATTTCAAATGTATGGTTGATTGGCATCTTCTCCCTGGTTTTCCAATCTGTGTCCAAGACTCATTTACAACAAGGATAGATAGTCTTTCAGGAAAATAGACTTTTTTTCTCTTTTTTTTTCTTTCTCTTCTTCTTCAAACTAATGTTGATGAATCTCAACGGGGAATGGGAGATTACTTCTACATGTGGTACACGTGATTTGCCCAATTGCACTTCTATTCTTCCACGAAATTGATGCTCTATCCATTAGGATACAGTGGAGGACTCATTGAAATCATGTGGGGTATTCATTTTTAATGCATAATTAAGCTGAATGCATAGTATATAACTTAACCATTTCTTCAAAACTTGGAATTATTATTAGAATATCAATTACAGTATTATTCAGTGATTCATTAACGAACTATAATAAAACTTAGATATCTTTTTTCTGCATTTAGTGAGCATGAATGGCAAGATTTCTTGAGCTTTGTCATAATATAAGCATATTTTTTAGAAGTTTTCTTCACAATCACCCATCTCTTCTCTTAATAGCATATTTCAGCCCTCTTCTAATTTTTAGTGAGTTAAAAACCAAAATCCTGTCTAAGAATTTGATGAAACATTATGCAAAGGATAAATCCATTCTGAGTGAATGCACTTCTTTTTGTAATGTGTATTCATTTGAAACCCAATTGATGCTTTGACTCTTTTCTTTTAGCTTGTTAGCAACATTTTAAAAAATTAAAATTAGCAAAAGGATAATCTTCAAACAATTGAGATATCATTATATTGGAAATTTTAGTAACTTTATGTTTACTCCATAGTGATTCTAAATGCATTTCTAAATGCTGGCACCTGTGAGTTATGAAGTTTTCACAAGTCCACGGCAAAATTAAAGTTAGCAATAATGATGATGATGAGTATAATAAGATGAAGGTGAAAAAGATGAAAAAGAAAATATCCATGATAGAACATTTTAGCTAAGGTTATTTATCCCATTTAGGAAGATACATTTTAGTAAGATTTTTCTTTCCTAAAATTTCATGTTCAAAAAGCATTTCTTACATAAGTGCAACATAAGAATAACATCTATTGGATATCGGGCAGGGGAGGGGGGAGGGGGAGGGGACGGGTATATGCATACACAAAGAGTGCAATGCGCACCATCCTAGGGATGGATACACTTGAAACTCGGACTTTGCGGGGGAGGGGGCGGCAAGGGCAACATATGTAACCTAAACATCTGTACCCCCATAATACTCTGAAATAAAAAAAAAAAAAAAGCATTTCTTTCATGCTGTAATAGTGACTGACCATTATGGTAGATGACATTTGTAGTAGTTTCCCTTGCTAATATCCTGCCATTGAAAATTAAAACATTAGCAATCCATTGAGTGTAAATGGGATTTCAATATTTTATTCGTCTATGAATACCAAAAGTCTTGGGCCACTGATCTAGCAGGTAATGTCCTTTTTAGCTCCTAAACCAACAGAAGACATTATTGTTTTGTTTTTGATAATGATGAATCAAATAATTAAATTTGCCACCATATTATTTTGAAATGTTTACTGTGATAGACAAAAACATGTCTTCCACATTACCTAGAATGTAAAGTTTTAAATCTACTCTATAAATAAATAATGAGATTGGGCAAATGACTGTATTGTAATGAACATATCACAGTATATTTGAACATTAGGCAATACAAATATATGAAGCATCTAGCAACATACACATAGGTATTCAGAGATAATATTTATTTTATATTATTATTTAGTATTTTATATTACAATTTAAATATAAGGTCATTAAATAAGAAATGTCCAATTTTGAATCAAAAGTGCAGTTTATTACATTTCAACAAGATGCAGTAAAACTAATCAAAGTGTGCACATAAACTATTGGCACAGTTTTGCTATCTTTCTTTTTTTTATTATTTCATCATATTATGTGGGTACAGATGTTTAGGTTACGTATGTTGCCATTAGCCCCCGCCCCCCCCGGGGGGGGGGGGCGAGGGGGGGCGGGCCCCGGGGGGGGGGGGTTGGGCGGGGTTTGGGGGGGGATGGCCGGGCCGGGCGGGCCCCGCCCCGCGGGGGGCTGGACAAGCATTACGCACCGACCGATGGGCGTGGGGCCACAAGTGCAACATATGTAACCTAAACATCTGTACCCCCATAATATGCTGAAATTAAAAAAAGATTAAAAAAAAAACTTTTTCAAGGAAAAAATAAAAATAAAATAACTAAAGCATTGTCTAGAAGAAAATTTAAAGGACTAAATGCCTATATTAGAAAAAGAGAAAGATCTCAAATCAATGATAAAAGACTCCACTCTAAGACACTAGTGAGAGAAAAGCAAAGCCCACTGTAAGAAAGAAAACAATAATAAAGATAACAGCATAAGTCAATGAAATAGAGAAAAATCAATAAAAACAAAAGCTGGTTCCTTAGAAAGATCAATACAGTTCATAAGTCTCTTCACATAATGAAAAGAAAGAAATAACAGCAGACACAAATCACCAATATCATTAACTCTCTAAAGTATCAAAACTTTCATTTAGAAAATAGGAAATGCACATTAAGAGTTTACCCAAGTTCATCTAGCCAGGGTTTGAATCCAGGTAGTCAGACTCCGAACCCTGAATCCTTCTTACTATATCTAAGTATCTTTATAGAGATTGAGGAAGTAAAAACAAAATTAAAATGTGACAAATGGTGCTTCACTAACAGTACTCTAATACGATTTCCAAAGGTTATATTTATGCCAACTCATGTCAGAGACTTAAGAAGTCCATTTAGTAGTACACCTAGTCTTACATATACCTAATTGTCTAACCCAGAACACATTCACTTGTTGCCTGCAAACATTCCAAATTATATACTTTGTTAATTATCTATATTTTGAAAACTGTCTATAATAACACACATTAAAAATATAATTTTGCAATTGTGAATTGTGCTGCTATAAACATTCGAGTGCAGATGGGTTTTTTTGGTCTTTGTTTTTGTTTTTTAGAGAATGTCTTTTTCCTTTGGGTAAATACCCAGTTGTGAGATTGCTGGATCAAATGGTAGGTCTACTTTTAGTTCTTTGAGGTATCTCCATACTGCTTTCCATAGAGGTTGTACTAGTTTGCAGTCTCACCAGCAGTGTATGAGTGTTCCTATCTCTCTGCATCCACACCAACATCAGTTGTTTTGG
>CAUYRB010062992.1:0-21241 GCA_963574695.1 Propithecus perrieri
CCTCAAACTCCCGGGCTCAAGAGATCCTCCTACCTCAGCCTCCCGAGTAGCTGGGACTACAGGCATGTGCCACCATGCCCAGCTAATTTTTTGTATATATTTTTAGTTGTCTGATTAATTTCTTTCTATTTTTAGTAGAGACGGGGTCTCGCTCTTGCTCAGGCTGGTTTCGAACTCCTGAGCTCAAACAATCCTCCCGTCTCGGCCTCCCAGAGTGCTAGGATTACAGGCGTGAGCCACCGCGCCCGGCCCAGGTCTGTTTTTTATTTGTTTGTTTTTAAAGAAACTGACTTAAGGACTCTGTTCTTAAGTATTAGGTTCCATAAACAAAAACTGCTTTAGAGTTTAGATGGCTATAATATTGGCTTTCCTAATGTAGTTTACCAAATAAAACCAATCTATTCTATGGAATTCTGGTAGAAAAAATAAACTTCTTAATAAAATGTTTCTCAAGTTAGCAAGATATGAAGACAACTTCTCAATGTATAGGCATATCTCATTTTATTGGGTTTCACTTTATTGCATTTTGCAGATACTGTATTTTTTTAAATTGAAAGTACTATTTTTCCAATAGCATGTGCTCACGTCCTGGGTCACATTTTGGTAATTCTTGCAGTATTTCCAACTTTGTCATTATTATTATATCTGTTATGATGATTTGTGATCAGGATTCTCTAATGTAACTACTGTAACTGTTTTGTGATGCCATGAACCATGCCCATATAAGATGGCGAATTTAATCAATAAATGTGTGTTCTGACTCTTCCACCAACCAGCCGTTCCTCTGTCTCTCGTCAGGCCTCCCTGTTCCCTGAGACACAACAATGTTGAAATTAGGCTAATTAATAACCCTACAATGGCCTCTTAAGTGTTCAAGTGAAAGAAAGACTCACACTTCTCTCACTTTAAATCAAAAGCTAGAAATGATTACCTTAGTGAGGAAGGCAAGTCAAGGCCAAGACAGGCCAAAAGCTAGGTCTCCTGTGACAAACAGCCAAATTGTGACTGCAAAGCAAAAATGCTTGAATAAAATTAAAAGTGCTACTCCAGTGAAAACAGGAATGATAAGAAAGCAAAACAGCCTATTGCTGATATGGAGAAAGTTTTAGTGGTCTGGATAGGAAATCAAACCAACAACAACATTCCCAAAGCCTAATCTAAAGCAAGGTTCTAACTCTCTTCAAACCTTTTAAGGCTGAAAGAGGTAAAGAATCTGCCAAAAAAAAAAAAGGTTTGAAGCTAGCAAAGGTTGGTTTACGAGATTTAAGGGAAGAAGCTGTCTCCAGAACATAAAAATGCAAGGTGAAGCAGCAAATTATGATGGAAAATCAAGTTTTCTGAAGAACTACCTAAGATAATTGATGATGTTAGGCCACACTAAACAGATTTTCAATGTCAACAAAAAAGCCTTCTATTGGAAGAAGATGCCATCTAGGACTGTCATTGCTAGAGAGTCAATGCTGGCTTCAAAGCTTCAAAGGACAGTCTGACTCTCTTAATTAGGGGTTAATGTAGCTGGTGACTTGAGGCCAATCTTATTTCTCATTCCAAAAATCTTAGGGCCCTTAAGAATTATGCTAAATCTACTTTGCCTGAGCTCTGTAAATGGAACAACAAAGCCTAAATGACAGTGCATCTATTTACAGCTGGTTTACTGAGTATTTTAAGAGACCGATTCCTCAGAAAAAAAGATTCCTTTCAAAATATTACTACTGACTGACAATGCACCTGGCCACTTGACTCTGATGGAGATGTACAAGAAGATTAATGTTGTTTTCATGACTGATAAAACAACATCCATTATGCAGCCCATGAATCAAGGAGTAATTTCAACTTTTCAAGTTTCATTATTTAAGGAATACATTTCGTAAAGCTATAGTAGCCATAGATAGTGATTCTTTTGATGGATTTGGGCAAAGTCAACTAAAATCATGGAAAGGAGTCACCATTCTAGATGCTATTAACAATAGTCATCATTCATGAGAGGAGGTCAAAATATTAACATTAACAGGAGTTTGGAAGAAGTTGATTTCAATCTTAAAGGATGACTTAGAGGGAAGGGTTCAAGACTTCACTGGAGGAAGTAACTGCAGATGCCGTAGAATGAGCAAGAGAACTAGAATTAGAAGTGGAACCCGAAGATGTGACTGAATTGCTGCAATCTCATAATACAATTTGAATAGATAAGGAGTACTTCTTAAGGATGAGCAAAGAAAATGGTTTCTTAAGATAAAATCCACTCCTGGTGAAGCTGCTGTGAACATTGTTGAAATGACAACAAAAAACTTAGAATATTACATAAATTTAGTTGATAAAGCAGTGGCAGGGTTTAAGAGGACTGACTCCAGTTTTGAAAGGAGTTCTATTGTGGATAAAATGTTATCAAACAGCAATGCATGCTACTGAGAAATCTTTCAGGAAAGGAAGAGTCAATTATTGTGGCAAACTTTATTGTTGTCTTATTTTAAGAAATTGCTATAGCCACAGCAACCTTCAGCAACCACTTCTCAATCAATCAGCAGCCACCAACATCAAGGCAAGACCCTTCACCAGAAAAACAATTACAAATCGCTGAAGGCTCAGATGATTGTTGGCATTTTTTGGCAATAAAGACTTTTTAAATTAAGGTATGTACATTGGCTTTTTAGACATAATGCTATTGCATGCTTAACAGACTCAAGTATAGTGTAAACATAACTTTTACATGAACTGGGAAACCAAAAACTTCGTGTGATTCACTTTACTGTGGTATTTACTTTACTGTTGTGGTCTGAAACTAAATCTGCAGTATCGCTGAAATATGCTCGTATTTTAATGAATCTATTGAAAGAATCTGTCCAGCTGTAAGGAGATGGGGAGGCTAGTGAGTCTTGTAACCACAGGAGGCAAACACTGCGTAAGAATTTCCAATACTGCTCAGGTAAAGGATATTCTTCCAGATGCCAGTACGTAACTACATGGTAGGTATGTTCCTAATTTGGAAATGGATCTATCAGTCTACTCTTATTAAATTATTTACTCCCCCTAGTCTGATTCTAAGCTTATCAGGCAGCTTTCTGATAATTTGGCTTTTCATGTAGCTTGGCAATGTAGCTAAACCAATGCAAATGATGTGCCGAACAAGTTATATTTCTCATTGAAAAATAATAAATTAACATTCTGTATTTATTTTGTAAAAATAAACTGTTGGGGGAAATGGGGAGTTATTGTTTAATGGATACAGAGTTTCAGTTTTGCAAGATGAAAAAGTTCTGAAAACTGCACAATAATATAAATATATTTAACATTACTGAACTGTACATTTAGAAATGGTTAATAAGGTAAATTTTATGCTGTGTATTTTTTACTACAATCTAAAAAATAGAAAAAAAGAAATTTGTAAATTCAAAAGAGTTACCTATGTAAAATAATCAAAAAACACCTTTAAAAAAGATGAAGAATTAATTTTAGATAGCTAGTCATACTAACATTTCTATAGTTGGAAAAGTGTTACCTGTATCATTTACATCTTCATTAGAAAAAAATATTTAAGCCATTTTAAAAATTTCTAAGTTGTTTATATTTTTTCTTTTTATTATTCGTATCATTAATTTTTTTAGTCAAGTATAAATACATAAAGGCTGGAAGATTTAAATTTGCCTACACAGTATTCCAGAGTAAACTTAATTTTCTGATGTGTTGTACCCAAAGCTAGAACCATGCAATCCATTTCTACAAAAGAAAAAGTAACTAGGATAAGAAACCTGTAGTCTTGATTAAAAGATAATAAAAGGTTCAGATCTGCCTTTGTTACCTGCTAGGGAGGAAATACTGGATTTTCCAGATCCTGTTCATTCTTCTCTAATATTCCTAACTAGATAACAATACTATAGAAAGGCATAGATCAAATGTCTTCCCAAATTATGGGAAGAAAGTTACAATAATAAGGAAGCTCTCTAAGATAGATACTTGACTACTTTGACCAGATTTTGTGTGTGAGTATGACTATAGTTTTAGTTTTTCTATACCCATAAACACAAAAAAGAAAAAGAAAAAAAAAAATCCCTAAAATACCTTTTCAATAATCTGGAGAAGAGAATTCCATTTCAGGTCCACCTGAAAGAAGAAAAAGAGAAATAATCTGTTAGAATGAATAGCAATGCTTTTTTCCTTTGATATTTTTTTAAAACACATTGCCACACTAGAAAAAAAATTTTTTTCCCTTGGGACCACGGTGTTTTATTATGAAAACAGAATAAAAACTTCAAAAACAAAACAATCCTTCCTAATTTAATAAAAAATTTGTTATTTTTTAATGTTTTCTGTTCATGAGTTATATGCAACTTGTTCACGCAGCTCCCAAGGTGAAGAGACATATGAGTTACATATGCTTCATGAGGCTCCGGGCTCAAAACTAGCATAAGTTAAATACAACTCACATGGCAGTTAATGTGTTAAAGATGGTCTTGTTATATTACCTAGGCTACTGTTGATCTCCTGGACTCAAGTGATCCACCTGCCCCAACCTCCTGAGTAGTTAGCACTATAGGCCCATACCAAAGAGCCCAGCTAAAACTTTTAAAAAGGAAATGAAGTCCCCATGTAATCAATAAAAAACTAAAACTTTTTTAGCTAGTCCAATTTAGAAAAGTATGAACCGAAAGAACTCAGCCTTTTATTACCAAGCTTCTGTGAACTTGGTACTCACGAACATCTACCTAGCAGCCTCAAATAATTCTTATATCACAATCAAGAACACACTGCTTGTTTTTAAATTGACATTCATAGTCAAGAAACAATCCAAAAACAACCCCTATGCAAACTCATTCTACTCATCTATAATTAAAAGAGCTTAAAAAGATATATAACAGTAATACCTCAGTCAGATCATCCAAGACATCTTTTCTTTCCATGTCATTGTCACAGCAACGAAGGGCACTGTACAAAATGTCTACCAGGAAACCAGCATTCTTCCTTTGGTCTTCATTTAGCCAACCTATTAGTTTCTGGTATAAAAACTGCACTGCAGGATTTTTTTGTGCAAGTTTGGCTATTTCAGGAGGTTTGGCTTTAACAATACTCTGTTTTTCATCACCAAGAAGCATTTTAAATACTTTGCTTGAAGAAAAGGAGTCAAGTAGAGTAGAAACAAATCTTAGATGTTGCTCGGACTTTTGTTCATTGACATAATTAATACTCATCTCTGCGAGTTTGCAGACTAAGTCTTCCAAAGGCTTTTTCCTTAAAGGAGACAAAAGGTCTGAAGAATTATGATTGAGAGAGAGTTCAGTCGTTAATTCCATGCCTTCACTGTTCTCTCCTTCTGAAGATACACACTTTTCATTCTCTTTATTAGTTTCAGGTATCTCATCAGCAAATCTAACCCTACCATTTTTTTTTTTATTTGACTTCAATGAGCTCTTTGGCTTCTGAAGGACCTGTAATAGGTTTGATACACCTAAAATGGACTCAACATCAGCTTCTGGTTCATTGACTTTCTCGACACAGATCTCTGACAGTTTTTCCCAGAAATGTAGCAGTACATTCTTCAAATTGTGAGCCATTTTATCATCTTTTTCCATGTCTGCTTTGGCTTCCCAGGAACTTAAAGTTTCTGCTAAATGGTTAAATAGCTGTCCGTGTTGCAATCCTGGGTCTTTGAGAACTGCATCAATAAAAGGGATCAACTGGAAGAGAAGGTGTAATAATGTAAAATACGTATTAGGTCTTTGACCCCTGTTTCCTGGCACACAACCCTAAAATCCTTGGACTCTCCAAAGTGATGTCTTTTTGTATGCTAACAGGTTGACTGATGGCTGGTGGCCTCTAGGTAGCCTAAAATGGGGGCTAGTCACCAGAAAGACTAAGGCAGGACTAAAGGGTTGAGACTTTCAATATCATTCCAACCTCCAGAAAAAGGAGAGGGGCTGAAAGTTAAGTTGATCAGCAACGGCCAATAATTTAATCAATCACATATAGTAATAAAGCCTCCATAAACATACAAAAGTACAAACAGGGTTCAAGGAGCTTCCAGATAGCTGAATATATGGAGGTTCCTGGAGGGTGGAGTGTCAGAGAGGGCATGGAAGTTCAATACCCCTTCCCATACCTCACTCGATGCATCTGTATCCTTTGCAATATCCTTTATAATAAACCGGTAAACATTAAGTTGTTTCCCTGAGTTCTGTAAGCCACTCTAGTGAATGAACTCAAGGAGAGGGTCATGGGATACCTGATTTATAGCCAGTCAGTCAGAAGCACAAGTAAAACAACATGGAGCTTGTGATGGCACTGCAAGTGGGGGGCAGTCTTGTGGGACTGAGCCCTCAACCTGTGGGATCTGACACTAATTTACAGATAGAGTCAGAATTGAATTAGAGGACACCCAGCTGTTGTCTGCTGCAAAACTGACTGTTTGGTGGGGAGAAATCCCCAAACATCTGGTCACAGAAGTCTTCTGTGTTGATTGTTACGGTGTGAAAGTAGACGAAAAGCAGTTGTGTTTTTTCCACTGACAGAAGTAACAAATTATATTAAGTTTAGAATTCAGGAGAAATAAAATTTAAACAAGGCATTAGTAAAACACTATAAAATTGCATATTTAATAATTGAAAAACAATAAATTTTCCCCCAGAACTCTAAAAAAAGTTAATCTGAAGATCACTTTCATATCATATAAAAATCTTAATGGTTTTACCACATTTCATCTGAATTATTCTTTTTTATGATATAATAGACTAAAATTCTTGGTCATTACCAAATAATCCAGTTTTCTTTTCATCTTCTGGACTTATTCAAGTTTGTTTCTTTTCTGCCTTAATTATAGGCAAATCTAAGATATGAGACTATAAACCAACAAGAAAGATACCCAGGGTCCACAGTATTCAGAACCCTTTTTCCTAAACTACAAAGATAAGTTATCTGTCTGAGACATCAACTAGGATCTGGGCTTTTCTAATCTCAATGATTTTTTACTGTAAAGGATCATATTCCATAACCTGTTCTCATCTCTGGTTCAAAAACCCAAGCCCCACTGTTCACAAAGCATAAATCCATTTGAGTATTTTTTAAGTAACACGATGATTACTGCATGATTTAAACTTAAGACAAAAGATCACAAATAGCATCTTCCAAATTGTTTTGCACTACATCTTCTAAAACTGGGTTTTTACATTCAAACACTGACCCAGTCATTATATAATGCTAGCAACTAAGAGTATAGAATTTTTACTTATCTGGTCAGAAATGCACGTTATTTAATTTGTAAACTACAAAAATAGAATGTTTACAATGAAGGCTAATTACTGAAAATGGCAACAAGACACAATGAGCTTGATTCTTCACAGACACTATGCAAAGAAAGACACTGGTGATTTTTACATTATAAATACCTGATCATTGACGAGCATCTGTTCAATCTCTTCCTCACCTAAATTTTGCTGCATTATAAAGCGTAAGCATTCAAAAAAAGCAGATATTACTGCTGAGCACTCTGAAAAGCTGGTTTTTGTTCTCTCTGTTGACAGCCTAAAAAATAATAAATAACTGTGGATTACTCTTCATGAAGAACAAAACAAAATGCAGAATCACCAAAATAAAGACATCGAAAAGGCATCATACCAGAAGAAGAGGATTTTTTAAAATATACTCTTAAACTAAAAACTAAGAACAACCAACCAAAATACATACAGCCCAATGAGAACATGAACTTGATAAACTATGGAAAAAATCATTTTCAAAAATGTACCAGTGGCTAGGCATGGTGGCTCATTCCTGTAATGTCAGCACTTTGAGAGGCCAAAGTGGGAGATCACTCAAGCCTGGGAGCTTGAGACCAGCCTGGGCAACATAAGATCCCATCTCTATTTTTTAAAAAAAAGTATCAGGAAAAGATAAAAGATACTTGTTTTCTATTCATGGACCAACCCACCTGCAAATTTGAAAGAGAGGACTTAAATAAAGATAATGGTATATCACACTGCATAATCTCAAGGGAAAAAAAAGATAACGGTATACCGAAAAAGCATTTTTAATCATTAAAAAAACTGTATCTTCTAAATTCAATAAATGCAGTGACATCGTTTCTTAAGTGTGAATTTAAACACCGATAATATTTAAGTTTATGGAAGTTTTAAAAACTTCGCCGGCTCATTTTCTACATTTGGGCATTTGTATTTATCAACATAAAAAATAGGTCATTTGAAAAATGGCCTATTTCCAATAACAGTCTCACTTTATTTACCTAACTCTCTGCTGTGTACTACCACTGAAGCACCTTCACAGTACTCAAGAATACCAATTGTAATTCTCTGAAAACTTTACAAGTGTTTAATGAACAGCAAAACAATGTGAAGAAATTTAAATATGAAAGAAAATAATGGGTATAAAAATAAGAAAATCTCTTCTGCTTTAAAAATCAAAAATATAAATTCCTTACCCTGCAACTAGCGAGGTGAGGAAATTTTTGAAGAAATTCAGCTTTGGATCTGTGATGGACTGAGGGAGTTTGCTGATGAATGGTAGAAGATATGGATATATAACAGTAGCTAGACCCCGACCACCTTCACGAACCACAGTTGACAGCTTGGGAAACACGCTTTTTTTTGCATTTACATGAAGCCAACAGTCCTAACCAAAGAAAAGATTGCAATAGTAATTAGAGATCATAAACATTCTTTTCCCAATTAAAAGAGAAGACATATAAGCTCTCAAAAATAAAAAAATAAAAAAAAATCAAGTATTTTATCTAAAGAGGCTAAAATCTTTCATAACCATTAAAAACTACAACTCTGAAATTACGAAAGTGTTACACATAATAATCATGTATTCCACATGTTTACAGGACAGTACTGATCAGAAATAATTATTTAACTTAAAGGATTTCTATCAAACTGTTTTCCAAAAGGCACTACATTTCATCTTAAATATAAGCTTCAGATATGCCAACTGCATTGGGCCCCATGAGGTTTAGAGAATAATTAATATTGGCTAAACAAAGTCAAATAAAAACTCTATGCCATATTAGTCAGTTTAAGACTCATGCCAAGTTTGGATTAAGTATTTTACTTCCAAGAAAACATTTTCCCAATATGATTGAGATATTATTCCCTGATGGGCTCTCTCTCGTATGATACCTAAGGATTCTAAAATACTACCAGGAAGACAAGTATTCTCCAGTGACTAAATGTGGCTCTCTTACATACCTCAATAGTTGTAAGTGTATATAGTACAGCTTCCCAGAGAGCTGGGCAGACAATTGGGTCACTGTCATCAATGCTAAGTAGGACTGATGGGCTCACTTTGGATGCTTCCTCTTTCATCAACTGTGGAATGCGCTGGCACAGAGCAGAAACTAATTCAAAATAAGCTGAGCGAATCTAAAAGAAGAAATGTAAAGCTGAATTAAATTAAATCCTAGCAAAGCTTGATAAGATTTTTTATTTATGGTAATGGTAGATTATTCACACTAATCCTCCCACTAATAAAATTAAAATAGCTAGAAAAAAATACTTTAAAAAATCTTTTTAAGAGTATCAAAGGGCTGAAAAGGCATAAGGAATTAACAAGGCAAAAGTGAAGGCAGAAAGAATTAATTCAACTTTTTCTTTGGCTGAAGCAAACACAAATCCTCTTTAGCGGCAGAAGCCTTCATTCAGGGCCTCCATTACAGTCAAACAAAAAATAAAACACCATGAGCCACAACCAGCAGAAACAAAAGATAGCACAGAGATCTGAGACTTTAAATCTTAGAATCATCAGTCACAAACCCCATAACAAAATGCTTATTATATTTAAAGAAACAAAAGTTTAAAGATAGCTGCAGGAAAATGGATCCTAGAAAAAGTATAGTAGAGGCCGGGCGCGGTGGCTCACGCCTGTAATCCTAGCACTCTGGGAGGCCGAGGCGGGTGGATCGCTCAAGGTCAGGAGTTCCAGACCAGCCTGAGCAAGAGCGAGATCCCGTCTCTACTAAAAAAATAGAAATAAATTAGCTGGACAACTAAAAATATATATATAGAAAAATTAGTCGGGCATGGTAGAGCATGCCTGTAGTCCCAGCTACTCGGGAGGCTGAGACAGAAGGATTGCTTGAGCCCAGGAGTTTGAGGTTGTTGTGAGCTAGGCTGACACCACAGCACTCACTCTAGCCCAGGCAACAAAGCGAGACTCTGTCTCAAAAAAAAAAAAAAAAGTATAGTAGATCAGAAAAAGAACCAAGTACTATTCCTAAACTAAATATATTAATAAATAAATTAAAACTTAAAGCTCAATTCACAATTTAAGAGCAGTCCTATAGTCTGAATGAGTCCCCCTAAAATCCATGTTGAAAATTAATTACCAATGTCATAATATTAAGAAGTGAGGACTTTGAGAGGTGATCGGGTCTTGAGGGCACCACCCTCATGAATGGGATTAGTGCCTTTATAAAAGGGCTTGAGAGAGCAAGTTTGCCCCTTCTGCCACATGAGGACACAGCAAGGAGGTGCATCTTTGAAGCAGAGAAAATAAGCCTTCCCCAGGCACTGGCCTGCTGGCACCTTAATCTTGGACTTCTCAGCCTACAGACCATGAGAAATAAATTTCTATTATTTAAAAATTACCCAGTGTAAGGTACAGTCATCCCTTAGTATCCATGGTAAATTAGTTCCAGGATGCCCCTCATCCCACCACAGGTTCATTCATAATAGAAATACTTAGCAAACTCAGAATAAAAAGGAAATTCTTGAACCTTATGAAATCTACAGCAAGCATCATACTTAACATTAAACTATTTCCATTAAAGTCAGGAACAAGAAAAGGATGTCTGCTATCACCACCTAGAGGACCTTGTCTTAGTCCCTTTTCTGTTGCTTATAACAGAATATCTGAAACTGGGTAATTCATAGAGAAAGGAATTTATTTCTTAGATTCCCAGAGTCTGGGAAGTCCAAGGTTGAAGTGGTACAGCTGATGAGAGCCATCCCGAGGCAGCACAGGGCATCACATGGCCAGTGGGCTAAACATGACAGCTCAGGTCTCTCTTCTTATAAAGCCACTATTCCCATTCTAACCCATTAACCCATGAGTGGATGAATCCCCTCATGAGGCCAAGCCCTCCTGATCCAATCACCTCTTAAAAGCCTCACCTTTCAATACTGCCACATTGGGGATTAAGTTTCAACATAAGTTTTGAAGGAGACAAACATTCAAACTGTAGCAGATCTAATCAATACAAAAAACAAGGCAACATTGGAAAGGCACCCAAATAACTATCTATAATTGCAGCAATATATCTAGCTAGAAAAAAAGCTAAAGTCAAACTACTAGAACTAATAGGAGTTTGGAAGAGTTGCTGGGTACAAAATTAACGTACAAAGGCATAGCATGCCTATACACCAACAGAAACAGAATAGAAAATGTAATCAAAAAAGAAATAACAACAAAAACCATAAAGACACGTTCACTGTGGAGAATATTACAAACCATTATTCTAGGATGCAAAAGACCTATTAACCAAATGGATTTTGAAAAAGAACATGGAAGTTTTCAACACAATATAAAAGAGTAATAATCAAGAGAATATGGTATTGATATAAGGACAGACATATAGATTAATGGAACAAAACAGAGTACAAAATAAAAATTCCACATATATGGCAGGTGAATTCTGACAAAGGCGCCAGACTGAGGACAGGATAGTCTTTCAACATCTAGATACTTATATGACAAAAAAAAAAAAAATTAATTTTGACTCTCACCTTCACTCTATACAGAAAAATTAACTCAAAATGCACCACACAGACCTAAACTATAAAACTTCTAAAATAAAATGCGGAAAATCTTCATGAAATCCTGATGCAGGCAAAGATTTCTTAGATATCAAAAACACAAACCATAGAAGAAAAAAATGATAAATTAGACTTCAGCAAAATTAAAACATCCACTCTTCAAAAACCATTAACAAAATGAAACGGCAAGGCACAGGCTAGAAGAAATCATTCATGATACTTTGACAAAATACTTCTATTCAGAAAAAATACATGACACTTATAACTCAAAAATAAAAACCAAAATGCAATTTAAAAATGGACAAAAAAAAATATGAAAGCCTGATAAATCAATCCTCCTAAAAGAACAACTATAGGTTCCGTGGACAAAACAAAAACAAAACTACTATCTGAGGGCTCTGGAGACTGAAATATAGAAACAATTTAGAGGAGAATTAAACTAGAAGTAAGTGATCCATATAGACTAAGCTCCCAATTTTTGCAGCCTTGCCTGAAGATGGCTACAGTCACCACCACAAAGGCATAGGGCCAGCTACAACTCCAATGGAAAGATTGACATCTTTCTAGTCAGAGGAACTAGAAAAACCAGGAAAAGAAGCCCAGGATAACCAGGGTTACAGGAGAGTGAGGAAGAACTCTAAAAAGGAGAGAGACATAGAAGGGAACCCCCAGATTCTGTGTTTAAACAGCCTAAATCTACGGCTGATCTCTGACCATCCATGTACAGGATAAACTGAAAGCAGCCTAAAGCTAACACTTATAAGAACTGAACTGAGAGCTAAGCCATTGTCCACCACAAGCATGAGAGTTTGGTATGAGTCTAACCAAGTTAACTGCCTATGAACACGAAAACATCAACATCCTTTGGATCGATATAAAAGAATCCAGTCTCCAAAACATAACATTCACAATGTTGTGTATACACTGAAATTACTCAACCAAGAGCCAGGAAATGTGATCTCATTTCAAGGAATAAGATAGTTAACTGATGTCAATCCCAAAATGACCCAGATATTATCACATATGGACTTTAAAACAGCTACTGTAACTGTACTCAGTGAGGTAAAGGAAAATATTAATAGGTTAAGGATAAATGGCAAAAAAATAGGCAATCTCATCTAAGAAACAGAAAATACAAAAACTAAGTAGAAGTTCTAGAAATAAAAAATATAACACATAAAATAAAAAATGAGCGAAAGATCTGAACAGACAACTCAAAAGGGAAGATATACAAGTAGCCAATAAATACATTAAAAGATGTTCAACATCATTAGTCATCAGGGAAATGCAAATTAAAACCACAATAAGAAACCTCTACTTCAGAGGTCAGTAAACATTTTTTATAAAGAGCCAAAGGGTAAATATGTTAGGCTTTGCAGGCCATATGGTCTCTGTTGCAACTACCCAGCTCTGCTTTGTAGCAGGAAAGTAGCCATAGACAATACATAAAACTATTTACAATAACAGATGTGCTACATTTGACCCACAAGCCATATTATAGCTTGCAACCCCTGGTCCCATACCCAGAAAATGACTTAAATTAAAGCGACCGACAATACCAAACATGAGGAAATGGAACAAATAAAAATCTCACACGCTGCTGGTAAAATAGTACCGCCACTTCAGAAAACAGTTTGGAAGCTTCCTATAAAGTTAAAAATATGTTTATCATAATGACACATCAACTCCTCTCCTTACACAAGAAAAATAAAAATGTATGTCCAAACAAAAAACTAAGCAATAAAAAGGAATGGACTACTGATAAACAACATGAATGACTCTTAAAAACATGCTGAGCAAAGAAGCTAGATACAGACCCATTTATATGAAACCATAGAAAAGACAAATCTAATCTGTAGTGACAGTGAGCAGATCAATGATTGCGTAGGGTATAGAAAGAGGATGACTAGGAAGGACACAATAAACCTATTTTGGGTGAAAAAAAATATTCTATTTCTTGACTGTAGTGGTTACATGCATATACATACATGTAGATGGATATATATATAAATCTATCAAAACATAACAAACTGTACACCTAATATGGCCACATTTTACGGGATTGTGTATAAATTATACCTCAATAAAGTTGATTTTTAAAAATTATTGTAGGTTATTATTATTGCATTGGAATTCAGGGCCACCTTGTCACAAGAAAACACAGCACAGGGGCAATACGGCTGGTGCCCAGAGAGGGGGCATTTAGACCATCATGGCCAAAGGGAAATCCTCCACCCCAGATCAGCTAGCCCCAACAAGCAGCTGACAAAAAGCAGCCTGGGGCCCGGAATAAATTCGCAAGGCAGTCACGTCACAAAGGCTGCTGTCCTTGGGCAATTTCTACAGCTGTGCTGGCTCAGAGCCAGTGGACTGGGGGTGTATGTGACCCAGTGAGACACAAGGTGTGGTAGCCAAGCCAGTGCCTGGGTCACCCCTCTCCCAACTCCAGGCAGTGCAATGTAGAAAGAGTTTTTTCCACTTGGAAAGGAAAGGGAAGAGTTCAGAGGACTTTGTTTTGCAACCTGGGTACCAGCTCAGCCACAGTAAAATAAAGTACCAAGAAGACACCTAGGAGCCCCTGATTCTGGGACTTAGTTCCTAGATGACATTTCTAGACCATCCTGGGCCAGAAGGAAACATGCTGCCCTGAAGTGAAGGACCCAGTCCTGGCAGGATTCACTACCTACTGCGTAAAGAGCTCTTGGGCTTTGAATAAACATCAGAGATAGCCAGGAAACAGTAATTGAACTTTGGGTGAGACTGGGCTGGCTTCAGGTGTGATCTGGCACTGAAGGCCATGAGGGAGTGCCCACATCACACTTCCCCAAACACCAGCAGCCCAGCACAGAGTGAGGGAAGATAGTGAGAGACTCCGCCTGGTAATCCAGGGAATTCTCCCTTATCTTACCCAAGTTCACCAAGGCAGTACCACCAGGAGTCTGCAAGAGTCACAGAATTACTGGGCTTGGAGAATCCCCAGTGCTACAGCTGCTGTGACCAAAGACAGATCACAACACTCAATTCCCTTTGAATATCTGGAAAGCCTTCTCAACAAGGACAGTTCAAACAAGCCCAGATTGCAAAGATTAGAATAAATACCTGACTCTCTGATGTCCAGATGTCTATGAACATCATTCACAAGCATCAAGACCTCCAGGAAAACAAGAGCTCACCAAACAAACTAAATAAGGTACCAGTGGCCAATCCTGGAGTGACAGAGATATGTGACCTTTCAGACAAAGAATTCAAAATAGGTGTTCTGAAGAAGCTCAGTGAACTTCAAGACAACACAGAAAAGGAATTCAGAAGCCTATCAGAAAAATTTAACAAAGAGATTGAAATAATAAAATTAAAAAAATCAAGCAGAAATTTTGGAGCTGAAGAATTCAACTGACAAACTAAAAATGCATCATACTCTCACAAAAGCAGAATTGACTGAGCAGAAGAATTAGTGAACTTGAAGACAGGCTATTTGAAAATACACAGACAGAAGAGGAAAAAGAAAAGAGAATAAAGAAGAACGAAGCACACCTACAAGATCTAGAAAAGGAGACATTACAATTGATACTAAAGATATCCAAAGGATTGAAACTACCATGAACAACCATATGCCAATAAATTGGAAAACCTAGAAGAAATGAATAAATTCCTAGACACATAAAACTTATCAAGATTGAACCAGGAAGAAATCCAAAACCTGAATAAACCAACAACAAATAATGAGATAGAAGCAGCAGTATAAAGTCTCCCATCAAGGAAAAGCCCAGGACCCAATGACTTCACTGCTGAATTCTACCAAGCATTCAAAGAATTAATATCAATCCTACTTAAACTATTTCACGAAATCGAGGAGGAGGGAATACTCCCAAACTCATTCAATGAAGTCTGTATCACCCTGACACAAAAACCAAAGACACAATAAAAAAAGAAAATCATAGGCCAATATTTCTGATGAACACAGATGCAAAATCCTTAATAAAATACCAGCAAACCAAATTCAACAACACATTAAAAAGGTCATTCACCATGATCAAGTGGGATTCATCCCAGGGAGGCAAGGATGGTTCAACATATGCAAATAAATGAATGTGATACATCACACTAACAGAATGAAGGATAAAAATTATATGATCATTTCAATAGATGCTGAAAAAGGATTCAATAACATTCAACATCACTTTATGATAAAAATTCTCAACAAACTGAGTTAGAATGAACATACCTCAAACAATAGAGGCCATTACGACCAAACCACAACTAATATCACACTGAAAGAAAAAAACTGAAAGCCCTTCCTCTACGATCTGGAACAAGACAAGGATGCCCACTTTCACCACTGTTATTCAACATAGTACTGAAAGTTATAGCTAGAGCAATCAGACAAGAGAAAGAAAGAAAGGGCATCCAAATTGGAAAGGAAGAGGTCAACTTATCCTTGTTGGCAGATAATATGATCTTATATCTAGAGAAGCCTAAAGACTCTATGAAAAAAACTATTAGAACTGATAAACAAATTCAGTAAAGTTGCAGGATACCAAAGCAATATGCAAAAATTAGTAGCATTTCTATATGCCAACAGTAAATGATCTGAAAAAGAAACCAAGAAAGTAATCCCATTTACAACAGCTACAAATAAAATACCTAGAAATAAACTTAACCAAAGAAGTGAAAAATCTCTATAATGAAAACTATAAAACATTCATGAAAGAAGTTGTAGAGGACACAAAAAAATGGAAATTATAGTAACCAAAACAGCATGGTATTGGCATGAAAACAAACACATAGACCAATGGAACAGAATAGAGAATCAGAAATAAATCCATACATCTATAGTGAACATATCTTCGGCAAAGGTGCCAAGGACATACAGTGGGGAAAGGACAGTCTCTTTAATAAATTGTGCTGGGAAAATTGAATATCCATATGCAGAAGAATAAAAGTAGACCTTCATCTCTTGTTATGTATAAAAATCAAATCAAAGTGGATTAGAGACTTAAATCTAAGACTATAAAACTACTAACAGAAAACATTGGGGAAATGCTTCAGGACATTGGTCTGGGCAAGGACTTCTTGAGTAATATACCCAAAGCACAGGCAACCAAAGCAAAATTGGACAAATGGGATCACATCAAGCTAAAAAGTTTCTGCACAGCAAAGGAAACAACCAACAACGTGAAGAGACACCCCACAGAACGGGAGAAAATATTTGCAAATTACCCACTAACTAAAATATAGGGAAAAATCAAATAATACAATTTAAAAATGGACAAAGGATCTGAATAGAAATTTCTCAAAGACATACAAATGTCCAACAGGTATATGAATAAATGCTCCAAATCATTGGTCGAGAAATGCAAATCAAAACTGCAATGAGATATCATCTCACCCCAGCTAAAATGGCTTTTATCAAAAAGACAGGCAATAACGAATGCTGGCAAAGATGTGGAGATAGAGGAACCCTCATACACTGTTGGTAGGAATGTAAATTAGTGCAACCACTATGGAGAACAGTATGGAGGTTCCTCAAAAAACTAAAAATAGAACTACCATATGACCCAGCAATTCCACTGCTAGGTATATATCCAAAAGAAAGGAATTCAGCAAATAAAAAATATATCTGCACTCTCATGTTTACTGCAGCACTACTCACAATAGCTAAGATTTGGAATCAACCTAATGTCAAATGGATGAATGGATAAAGAAATTATGGTACACATACACAGTGGAATATTATATAGCCATAAAAAGTAATGATATCCTGCCATTTGCAACAACACGGATGGAACTAGAGAACATTAAGTGAAATAAGACAAACACAGAAAGACAAATTTCACAGGTTCTCACTCATATGTGGGAGCTAAATATTAAAAACAATTGACTTCATGGAGATAGAGAGTAGAATGATGGTTACTAAAGTCTGAGAAGGGTAGAGGGAAGTGGGGAAATAAAGTAGGGATGGTTAATGGGTACAAAAATATAGTTAAGACAGTTAACTAGGAATGAACAATATTTGATTGCACAACGAAGTGACTATACTCAACAATAAGTTAGGGTATGCTTTAAAATAATTAATGAGTAGAACTGGAATGCTCCTAACACAAAGAAATGATAAATGCTTGTGGTGATGGATACCCCAATTATCCTGATTAGATTAATTCCATTATATTGCTGTATCAAAATATCACATGTACCCTATAAAGATATACTATTATGTACCAATAATTTAAAATAAAAAAATTTGTAAATTAAAAATAACTGCGAAAAAGGCAAAAAAAAATTATTGTAGGATATTTTTAGATACCAAATAAACTGAAAGAGATTCTTGAGTAGGAAGACTAAATAACATAAAGACAGCAAGTCTCCCAAAATCATTCCATAAATTCAGTGCAACCCCAATTAAAATTTCAGTTAGATTTTGAGAAATTCAACAAACTTACTGAAATTTATATGAAAGAATAAAGTTCTAAAACAACTTAATGTTGAAGAAGACAACTAGAAAAGAATGACTTACCCGAGCAGCTATTAGGACATATCATAATGTCATACTGACAGTGGTACTGGCATAAGAAGAGACAGAGACCAATGCATCAGAATACAGTTTAGAGACAAATTTGTGAATATGTGAGAATTTAATGTACCATAATAGCAGGACCACAGATCAACAGGGTAATGTTAAAAAAAACTAGATCACTATATATGAAGAAAAATAACTAGATCTCTACGTAAGATCACATAAAAAGATAGATGATTGATGGATTAAAGACTTTATATAAAAGGTAAAACTATGCAGAGATGTATGAAAACTACGAAAATTAAAAAATATGTCTATCTTTGTGACTTAAAAGTGAGAAAGGCCTTCATAAGGCAAAAATCAATGACTTTGATTACATCAAAATTAAGATTTCTTTCTTAACAGAGGATGCATGGGAGAGAGGAATGAGAACTTTTTCGCAATGCCTAAAAATGACAAAAGGACTAATATTTAGAATATACTAGGAACTCCTGCATAATAAGAAAAAGAGAATAACTCTGATACAAAAAAAGAGGAAAGATGAACAAGAAGAAAACACAAAAACTAAAAGCTTATGAAGAGATGCTAAAAATCACTAGTAAGTATTTCAAATTAAAAAGAGATATCACCTGAATTCCTATTAGACTAATGAAAAATTAAGCAGCTAGTGATTGCTAAAATATAAAGCTATACAGTGTAAGATTTACCATGCATATAAGATTCATCATGCATCGATGGTTGAGTCTAGAGTAATGCAGCCATGCAGGTAAGCAATCTGACAGTATTTCAGGAAATCAGATATGCACAAACTCTATGACTCAGCAATTTAGAGAATTTCTTGAAGATCCAAGGACACATGAATGATGATGTTCATTGCTACATTATTTGTAAGGGTGGGGGTTGGAGGAAATCAGAATGCCTGTCACTGGAGGAATGGACAGAAGTGAGCTTCTGAATACTACACAACAGTTAGAAGCTATGGATCAGATATACACATAGGAACATGATGGATCTTTTAAAAAAACTAAAAAAGTAATAAATAGAATAAAATATACTATAATACCATCTATGTGAATTAAAAACTCATGCACACACAAAAGCACATTTTTCAAAAACACGGTCAATCCTCATTACTCACAAATTCCATTTATGCGAATTCACCTACTCGCTAAAATTTGTAACTCCCAAACCAAAACTTTTGCAGAGATTTATGGACGTGCACAGAACAGTGAAAAATTTAAGTCCTCAATGTGCACATTCCCAGCTGAGGCTGTACAAAGCAAAACTCTACTTTCTAATTTCAGCGCTCATACTGTTAACAAGTGTCTTTTTCACAGTATTTTTTCAAATATTTGTGCTTTTGGTTAGTGGTTTTGTGTTTTAAATGGCCTCCCAGCAGTCGCACTGACGTGCTGTCTACTGTGTCTAAACACAAGAAGGCTTTGATGTGCCTCACAAAGAAAATATGTGTGTTAGATACGCTTCATCCAGGCAAGAGTTTTAGTGCTGTTGGCCATGAGTTCAATGTCAATGAATCAACAATAAATATTAAATGTGTCTTTAAACAGAAACACACATAAAACTAGATTACGTATTAATTGACTGACAAATATGTTGTGACCAGAGGCTCACAGGAACCTAACTCTGTTATAGTAGTTCCGCTAGGAGCAATGCCTCAGTATTCACTAAGTCAGTTCCTGATAACTTTGTAGAACATAACTGCTATGAATAATGAGAATCGATAGTACAAACAAAAAAACATACATAAAACATATCAGAATGGTTATCCAGTGGAGATAGCGAATGGAGAGAGAGACAGGGACAAAAGAGAAAAAATCAATACATTAAATAAGAAGAGGCTTGCACATACTAATTTTCAGGTGCTATTAACAAAGGAGTATCATAATTCAAGTCTGAACCTGAGGCCCAAACTAAATAAAAAAGTGAAAATAGAATAACACTCGAGTAAGAGATAATTCAGTAAATGGATAACTCACCACAAAGATGTGCTTGCAGAGTTTCAAATGTAAAAACAATAAACATAAAACATAAACATACACTGACAAGATAGGGGAGGAATCAGAGAAATGACTTAAAATAAAAAAGATGTAACATACCTGAGGTACACTGTGCTTTCCATACTTCCAAAACTTATTCTGTGATAAAAGAGACCTAAATTTCTCCTCCAGAGAATCAAGTTCATTATCAGGTAAGAGGCAAAGCAATTTCTTTAATGCCAATAAGGAACAAGTTATAACCCGGTAGAATTTAGCTTCTCTTTCTTCCTCTGGAACAGTTCTTGATGTGAAAAGAAAATAAATACATAAAAGGATTGAGAATAATCTAAACTACATACTTGGCATTTCTATTTTAAATGTTTTATCATTAAATATCTACCAAAATTGTTTTATTTCTATCTATTTCCCCTGTGCCTACTCCCCTCAATACAGAAACGCACAAATATTTAATCATACTCTTTAAAAGTAAACAAAACAATTTACTACTCTTTCAATAGAATTATTCACCATTCTTCCACTATGTTCAACCAAGCCTTAAAATAGTTCCTGCTATGACTGTCAAAAAGTAAATGTGGGCTGGGCACAGTGGTTCACGCCTGTAATCCTAGCACTTTGGGAGGTCAAGGCAGGAGGATAGCTTGAGCTCAGAAGCTCGAGAACAGCCTGAGCAACAGCAAGATCCTGCCTCTACAAAAAAATAAAGAAATTAGCTGGGTGTGGTGGGTTGCACCTGTAGTCCCAGCTACTTGGGAGGCTGAGGTAGGAGGATCGCTTAAGCCCAGGAGTTTGAGGTTTCAGTGAATTATGATGACACCACTGCACTCTAGCTGAGGTGAAAGAGACTCTGTCTCAAAAAAAAAAAAGTAAATGTGAGAAAAAAATCTAAAAACATCTCTTTCTAACAAAACCAAATGTATAGCTCTCATGCAAATTAAATAGTAGTACAGTTAACAAGTAAAAGCCCT
>CAUYRB010062994.1:0-11915 GCA_963574695.1 Propithecus perrieri
CTGGTTGGTATCCAAAGCAGCTAGTACAATAGCAATGCAAACTAAATTTTTAAGGGCAAAAGCCACCTGACTATTAGATGCCATGCAAGAATTTGGGGTGGGGCAGTAATTTCAATTTCTTCTTAGAAGATAAATTCTTACAATGTTGGAATCTTGAAAATAACTTTAGATATTTTGTTTCTCAAGAAGTTGTCTTTATTTTCTAGCAAGATACAGAGCCATTTAATATAAAAAGCAATTTTCTACTTTAGAACAATATACTACAAAGATATATTCAATGTGTTTTATTAGTATATCTATATGACCCAGTCATTTCTGAAGTGTAATTAATGCTGCAATGCCATTAGGAAATTTGCAGTTTACTGTTATTTTTTGAACTTTACACAGATAATGAGTTATAGTTTTACAAGGCAATTAAATATTAAGAAGAGAATTACAGAAATGATTAAAATAATGATAAATGATCTAAAAAGTAATAGGTTTTTAGACAAGTAAGAATATGAATGTTTGAATAGCCTAAAGAATGAATTTCAGTAATTTATCTTTTACCAAATTATCTGAAGTCCTTTTTTAATGCACATAAAGTATTTAAGATAAATCAGAGTATATCTATATCTATGTGTTTTAAATTTTAAACAAAATATATCAGAGAAAGTTTTTGAGAAAAAGAGTACTACTGAAACAGTCACTTTGATTATTTTCTCACAGACACATTGGGGTAGACAAAACCATGATTTCTCAATTCAAGTTGCATGGAACTAACAGAAAATCAAAATAAAAGGGATAATATTGGTGATGAATTTAAATAAATATAAATTAATATTTATCCATTTTTTACACATAGTGCTCTTTTTTCCCGGGTTTTTGTTTTACTGGTTTTATATTATGTTTAAGGATTGTTATTTAAGTAGTCATGTAACAAAAAGACCAGTAGCATAGACTAAGGATGATCTATTCAATTGAAATCACCTAGGCCCAAGCTACTCAAACTGTGGCGCTTTGACTGCCTTACCGTATTCCTGCACTAAAGTTTGAGAAGCACTGTTTTCGGATGTTTTATTCTAATCAAAAACTGCCTGATATATCATGTTTCTATGATTGTGCAAATTGTCTTCTTCTTTCTCATTCATAATGTAAAAGCATCTTGAAACCAATTTTCATGTTCATATCCTCAACAATATGTATTTTCCTTCACTGAAGAAATTACTTTTAAAATTAATAAATGGATAAATGTAGTAATATAAATTTTCCATTGTGTTAAAGTGGAGAAAAGGCTTTAAGGAAAACCAAAGAGACTGAAATTAAATCTGCCAATCAAACTCAGAGGGAGGGAAGAACTGAGGGTGTCAGGGAGAAAGATCTGTTTCTTAGAAGAAAAGTACTCATGAAAAGCGGTAATAGTTCTATTAATTTTCATGTATCAGCTCCTCAAACTCTGTAATTTGATAAAGCATTTGTAGAAAGGAAAGCAGAGAATTAACTTATTTTTCTTTTCTTTTTTGATTGTAGCTAAGGAGCCAAAACAATTACCCAAATTGCACATGGTTGATGTGGTCTTTGGTCTGCCAGAGGGTGAGGTCCCAGAGTTGAACTAACAGAGGACTCAATTATAGATCCTGCAAATATCAGAAGGATAAAAAGGAATGCCACAAACAATGCTAAACACCTAAATTTGACAACTTAGATGAAATGGACTAATTACTCAAATGGTACAAACCACTTCATCACACATTAAATATGAAATAAATAATTTGCATAGCCCTGTAATTATTAAAGAAATTGAATTCATACTTTGACATTTCTAGAAAAAGAAACTGTCATGTTTTCTGGAAAATTCTATCAAATGTTTAAAGAAGAATTAACATCAATTCTCAGATTCTCCTTCAGAAAAAAAGAAAGAGAGGGTACACCACCCAACTCATTCTATGAAGCCAGTATTACTCTGATACAAAAGCCACATAAAGGCAGTACAAAAAGAAAAAGAAAAAGTAAGAAAGAGATAAAACCAGAGACCAAAATCCACCATTAATATAGTCTAAAGATTTTTAAACAAAATCGTAGCAAATAGATTTCAAAAATATTTGTAAAGAAGTATACATTATGATCAAGGTCATGTAAGACTGTTTAGATATTTGCAAATCAGCTAATCTAGCCCACCAATAATAACAGACTAAAGAAGGAAAATTATATGATCATATTAATTTATGCAGAAAAAAGTGCCCAACAAAATTTAATACCCATTTCTGATAAAATATCTTAGAAATTAGGAATATGGAGGGACTTCCTTAACCTGATAAAGAAAATCTACAACACCCTAGAGCTAACATCTTACTCGGTAAAAGACTGATTGCTTTGCTTGTAATATCAGGAATGAGGCAGAATTGTCTACTCTCACCTCTGCTATTCAGCATAGTATTTGAAATTCTAGCTGTGGCAATAATTCAAAAATATCACTAAACAAACAAGCAAAAAAGGAAACAAAAGGCATGCAGCTGGAAAAGAAGAAACAAAACAATTCTACGTTTCAATAATTATATTTTTAACATAGAAAAACCTTAGGGATCTATAAAAAACTCAAAACTAGAAAGTGAGTTTAGCAAGGTCATAGAAACCAAAAAATAAAATAAAATAAAATAAAATAGTTAATATATTTCTATATACTAGCAAATAACATGTGGAAATTAAAAATGCAATACCACTTAAAACTTCTTTAAAAATGAAATACTTAAGGGTGCAACGAAAGTAGTTCTAAGAGGGACGTTTCTAGTGATAAATGTCCACATTATGAAAAAAAAATCTGAGATAAATAACTAACTTTAAGGAACTAACAATAAAGAACAAACTAAGCCCAAAGTCAGCAGAAAAAAGGAAGTAATAAATTTCAGAGCAGAAATAAATAAAATAGGGACTAGAAAAAATGGAAAAGATCAATGAAACTAAGTTGTTTTTAAAAGATAAAATTGAAAAATCTTTAGCGAGACTAAGAAAAAAGAAAGAACATTCAAATAAAATTATAAATGAAAGAGGAGACCTTACAAATGATGCCACAGAAATACAAAGAATCCTAAGAGTACTATGAACAATTACACACCAACAAATTAGATAACCTAGAAGAAATGAATAAATTCCAAGAAACATATAACCTATGAAGATTGAATCATGAAAAAATAGAAAACATGAACAGACCAATAACTAGTAAGGACATTAAATCAGTAATAAAAACAGTCTCCCTTCAAAGCAAAGCCAAGACTGGACCTTCACGGCTGAATTCCACAAAGCATTTAAAGAAAAACTAATAATCCTCAAACTCAAAAACCTCAAACTCAACCTCAAACCTCAAAAAAACTGAACAGAAGAAAATATTTCCAAGTTCATTTTACAAGGCCAGTATTACCCTGACACCAAAGCCAGTAAGTAGGACTTAATTCAAATTTTAAAATTTTGTCAAATACACTAACATGATGAAAAGACAAGCTACAGACTGGAGAAAACTTACTTACAAATCCTATATCTAATAAAGGACTAGTGTGTAGAATATATAAAGAACACTCAGCATTCAACTACAATAAAACCCCAACCGATTGATCCAATTAAAACATGAAAAAAAGACATGGAGACATATTTCTCCTAAGAAAATATACAGATGGCAAATAAACACATGAAAAGATGTTAAACATTGTCATTAGGGGAATGAAAATTGAGGCTATTTAAGATATCACTACACAGCTATAGAACAACTAAAAAAATTGTGAAGTGCTGAAATGCTGTTGAGAAAGCTGAGAAAATAAATTACTTGCACATTGCTGATGGGAATTTAAAATGATATAGCCACTTTGGAAAACAGCTTAGGAGTTTGTAAAATAAACTGAATATACACTTACCATATGACTGGACAATTGCACTCCTGTACATTGTCTCAGAGAAAGGAAAACTTATGTCCAGACAAAAACTTGTACGTAATTATACATAGCAGCTTTACCTGCAATAGCCCAAACTAGAAATAACCAAAATTATCCTTCAATAGATGAACAGCTAAAAACAAACACAAAACAAAAAACTGTAGTACATCCATGCTATGGATCTCCAGTGAATTAACTTGAGTGAAAAAATCCAATCCTAAAAAGTTACATATTGAAAGAATTCATTTATATAGCATTCTTTAAATGACAAAATTACAGAGAAGGGTAAGAGATTAGTGGCTTTCAGGGGTTAGGGATACTGAGGAGTGGGTGTGTGTTACTACAAAGTGGTAACACCAAGATGTTTGTGGTGATGAAATAGTTCTGTATCATGATCACGTGATTCTGCACCTGTGCTAAGATGACACATACCTATGCATACACATGGTATCAATGTCAAGTTTCTGGTTTCGATTTTGTATTATAATTATGTAAGTTAAGCTGCTGGAAGAAACTGAGTGGTAGGTACATGGGTTCCCTTTGTCCTACCTTTGCAACCCCCTGTGTATCTATTATAATTATCTCAAAATAAAGTTTAAAAAGCATTAATTATCTGAAAAGAAAATGCATAAAGAACAAAATTTTAAACTATAGTAAAGTAAGCTCTAAACCCATATGGAGAGCTCTACTATCTGCCTAATATTCGTATTCGTCTTGCTTTTATTGAAGACTTCTACACAATGTAGTCTATAGCCTGGGTCAGCATCACCTGGGAGCTTGTTAGCAATGCAGCGCTCTCATCCAATACCTGCTGTATCAGAATCTACATTTTGACAAGATCCCCAAAGATTTCCATACACATTAAAATTTGGGCAGCTCTGATCTAAATGCAGGATATGGTATTATTTTAAAGCATACTCAAAGTCTCAGTGAGTTTTGAAAACCCCTAATCTAATCAACAAAGTGAGTCCACTACTGCTTTTCTGAGAATCCTGGGTAACCCTGGAGACCAAGCTGGGCAACTCTGAGTGATTTAACCTTTGCAGCCTGTGATAAGGGACTGACAGAATTTATGTTTTACCTAAATGTCCTTTCCTGTCTACAGGGAAAGAAGCCTCTCTGTCCTAATTGCCAATTTTGTAGCTTTCTTTTGAGGATGGGGAAGGGAAATGGACCATGATTTATGAAGGAAACAGGGGATCTCTTGAATAGAGATTATGTTCAGCTCAAATTCGTCTACCAAATCCATATATTCATATAATAAATGCAGAGACAAAAGGAAGCAAGACAACGAATATATCAGAACATCTGCAGAAATCTTGAGGATAGATTTGGACCTCCACATGGAATGAATTTGAAGCTTTGAGTCAATGCTACTTAAACATGAAGGACAATGAAGTCACCAGATTATATCTAGTTGGCATAGTTAAAAAGAAAAAGATATACAATAACCATTTCTTGATTAAAAAATACACAAGTTATAATTACTTTTTATGAAAAAAACAGAATTAGTACCTACAGTATTGAAGAACAAAAACGTAATGCAAAGGTTCAAGAGAGGTAAATGCAATTTTAAAGTTTGATTATAAATAATTCTTACATGTCATATTTTAATCTTACTTGGGCAGCTGTTAACACAAATACTTGTCTAATTTAATGTATTTTAATGTGATGTATATATATAGAAAATTAAGGATCACTAGTAATGCTTGCAGCTAAAATTTCTTTTAGTTAACCTATTCATGGGCAATGTCTTTCCATTGATTTTAAACTATTGATGATAATTTCCAGTTTTCTAATTATAAAAAAGAATAAACAAAGAGTTTTATAAACAATTTAGAAGTTGTTTCGTATCACTTTATTTCCTTTATTTGTCAATATATTGACTGTTCTTTCATGCCTAAGTTCTGGAGACATTTTTCAGATATTATTGTTATTATAAAGACCATACCGTGTGTGTTAAGAAGGTCCCAGTAGAAAAATACAGAATCCTGTTTAAAAGTATCTAGTCATTAATTCATGCTACTTCTGAAAACTACCTTTTTAATAGAGCTGTCTATATCAAACATTTTTTCCTTTGGACTAGTTTGTGTGTTATAACATGCAGAAAGCAGACTTCATTCTGATAACATAAACAACGTTCGGCAAATAACTTAAAGACATGTAACACATAACTTCACACTGAATATTTAAACTACACATTAACAAAGCACAATATGAATTCTTGTTAAGGCCTTCATTAATCGATAAAGGATGACACTGTATCCATCACGCAAGAAAACTGGGAATACAAGAAAAACAAAACAAAACTCCTTTTCTACTTTTTAATTCCTTAGTGTATGAAGACTGAAATATAATCAATATGGTGAATTAATGTTCGGGAGAAATGTGTAACTGTGTTCATCTGCATTTTAACTTCAATTGTTTTGTTATATAGTATAACGAAAGGAAGCAGACAAAACAGATAATGATGAGGACAACAATAGAAATAGATATGAACTAAAACTTTAGTAAATATTTCAAAATATTCAATATCTTTTAAAAATATTTGTTTAGCAATTGTCCTTAAAAGCTATAAGGGATTTAAAGTTTAAAATATCTTATGAAAACTTGGATCCCAGTTCTGTTATTTTCACACATAAGCCATTCAGAAAATTTCTTTTTTTTTTAAATTTTTTTTATTTCAACATATTACAGGGTTACAAGTGTTTAGGTTGCATATATTGCCTTTGCCCCACCTGAACCACAGCTTCAAGCATGTGCATCCTCCAGGCAGTGCACACCGCACCCATTAGGTGTGTATATACCCATCCCCTCCTCCTCTCTCCCATCTGCCTGACACCTGATGAAGGTTATTACTATATGTGCACTTAAGTGTTGATCAGTTAATACCAATTTGATAGTGAGTACACGTGGTACTTGTTTTTCCATTCTTGTGATACTTCACTTAGTAGAATGGGCTCCAGCTCTATCCAGGATAATACAAGAGGTGCTAGATCACCATTGTTTTTTGTGGCGGAGCAGAACTCCACGGTATACATATACCACATTTTATTAATCCACTCATGTAGTGATGGGCACTTGGGTTGTTTCCACATCTTTGCAATTGTGAATTGTGCTGCTATAAACATTCAAGTGCAGATTTTTTTTTATAGAATGTCTTTTGTTCCTTTGGGTAGATGCCCAGTAGTGGGATTGTTGGATCAAATGGCAATTCTACTGGTAGCTCTTTGAGGTATCTCCATATTACTTTCCACAGAGCTTGTACTAGTTTGCAGTCTCCTGGACTATTTGATTTCTTAAGAATGTTTAAAGAAGCAATATAACAATGCATCCTGAGGGCCAGGTGTAATACTTATGGAAACCATGTCAACAGGCCTCTGCGGCTCTGAGATTCTTACATTTGGTGTGAACTGGAGCAACATTAGCTGAGTGGACCCTGAAACATAAACACACACCCTAAGCGCACCACTAAAATATAACACAATGGTGTACCTAAAAAACAAACAGGTAAACTAAAACAGATTCCGAACATCATCAAGTAACCTGAAAGAAGGTAGGAGAGGAGGAACAGAAGGACAGGGAGACAGAGAGCGAAGGGCAAAGTCACAGCCAAGTCCAACGGCACAACCACATGTGAAACAGCAATGAGCCAAACGGGATTCGAAAGGCAGAACACTGCAGAACAGACAGAAACCAGGACTCAACCACATGCTGCCTACGGGAGACTCCTTACAAAGGCAGAGTTAAGCTGAAAGTAAACGGATGGGAACGAGTATCGCATGCACAGAGTAAGCACACAAAGGCTGACTTAGCTGCACCAGCATCAGAGTGGACTTTACAACACGGAGTGTCACGGGAGAGGAGTCAATCCATCAAGAAAATATGACCTTCGTCAATGTGTGCACACTGACTAAAGAGCTCAAACACATGAAGCAAACGTTGCAGGATTAAAGGGAGAAACAAGTATATTAACAGCCTTTCCTCGCAATGCACAAAAAGACAGAAAGATTCGAACGTGTCAGAATCTTGCTCTGACTAACACATACAGGACACCGTGCCCAAGGACAACAGAGCACACGTCACCTCCATGTGCGCGTGGCGTGGCCACCACGACAGACCACTGACTCCATTCAAAGCCTCAGACACAGAAGCGAAATGATGCAGAACGTGTTCTCTAAACACAAGGGCATTTAATCAGAAATCAACAGTAAGTTAACTAAGAGAACTAAAGATACTTGAAAAGTAAACAGCATCCTTCTAAATAACCCATAAATCAAATAAGTAATGACAAAGGTATTAAAATTTTCATATCGAATGATAATTAAAATACAATTTATCAAAATTTGTGGGATGCAGCTAAAGCCATCCATTGAGGGAAATTTAAAACTTTAAGTATTTACAACTGAAAAAAAAAAAAGGTAGGTCTAAAACCAGTGGCCAAAGGTTTTACCTTAAGAAAACAGCCCCAAAGTAAGCAAAAGGCAGGAAATGATGCAGAACAGAAATCAATGAAAACAGGCAGCATATTTTTAAAAGGACAAAGGGTTTACTCTTATCTGGCCAAAGTTAACTTATTTAACAGACTGCTCAACGGGTGTCAGAAGTAGTACCATGTCCCCCATTCATCACAATTATCTCTGGTTGCATGGGAAGTAGGTGAGCCCAGCGGAGCGTGGCCAAAACAATACTAAGGGTAGTATTGTTCGAGAACAGAGAACGCTGCCACAGAGGTAAAATAGTGGGATAGGAACTTCTCTTTCAGAAACATTGTGCCTTTAGTTAGAAATAGTGTCGTAAGTAAATGAAATCTTGGCAAAATAATACTCTACCCGATGTTTAAAGCTTACCACACTCAAAAGCACTTAAATCACCACAGGACTTTTTTCTGCTTCCTTGGAAACAAGAGCGCTGGTGGAAAAATCCGTGTATGTATGCATACATATATGCACATGGACACACGTGTGTCTGGATTAGGAAACTTGCAGAAAGGGGTGCTCGAGGTGGAAGGTGGTTTAAAACAAGATAACAGACTGAACTATGTCACCTTGAGGTGAAGAAGACAGTGGCTGCCAACTACTAAGGGAGTGCACAGAGTAGCTGGAGTCCTTGAAAATGGGAGGTCGTGCTAACTTAAACCCACAGGTTTCTTACTGGTAAAGGTAAACAGCCTATGTCACCGGAAGGTTAATGACAATATGTACCTGTATGTCCCGCCAGCTCACGACTCACGCGGACATTCCCTTCACGAGTTTTCAGATTATAAATGGAGCAAATGTTATCCAGCCCGCCGCAGGCCACGTAGTTCCCGGAGGGGGCATATGCACAGGTCATGACCCAGGAGGAGCGCAGTGGGATGGCATGGACCTAAAGGCCAGGAACAGACAGGGCAGACACTTGTGAGTTCAGAAACATTAACTGACACTAGGATTTTATTTTTAGTCTTCAACTTTCGTTGCATAGAAGGTAATAGAGCAAAGGAGCTGGAAAGTAATTCACACGTGTGCCCAATCAGTGAAGCAGTAACTTATTTAGAAACCCAGTGCTGCACACGGAGGCACCGACCAACACGCAGTTCTATTAGTCACAACTCGCAGAGAGGGGGCACTGAAGAAACAGCATTGTTGCCTCCTGCTCAAAACTACATATTAAAAGGAAATACTTCATTAGCCTGCCAAATGGCTAAAAATTCATTTAAAAAAACCTGTTTTACTGAATAACCACACTGGACACTATGATGAATCCTGCCACATCTCTCCCAGCGCTGTAGGTTTGTTATAATTAGTGCAATCTTTCACACATTTAGTATTCTGTAGTAAAATCTATCATAGTACTTTTTTATTCAATAAAATTTTGGATTAAATTTTAAAAAGAATTTAATTTAAACTTCAAAGTATAATGCCTTCCAGATTATTTCTTGTGAAAACTAATAACTAAGTGAAAAGCTCCATTTCTGCATTATATAAAAAAATAAGAAACTTCCCAGACTGAGCAAAACCTGGAACCTGGGTGTCCCGGAACGTTAAGGAGGCCCCGCCCCCACCTGGCTGGCTGGGGACGACACACGGCCAGGCGTGCAGGTTCGGCAGCAGAGACCAGGACGTGCACGACTCGGCTCCCGCCTCACCCACACGACCTCACTACAGCACTGCTCTGGCTGCCCCCATCCCGTATTACGTGATCTAACAAAAATGAACCCAGAGCTAAAAACCTCGCTGTTTCCTGGGCTGGTTTTCCGGGGAAAGGGATTTTCCAGGCCCTACCTTGTTTGTGGTGTAGCTGTCCCAGATGATAAGTTTACCATCCTGCGAGGCACTGACGAGAAGCCTGGAGGGGAAAAAACAAAATCAAACACTTCAGTCCACCCGACACAGAGATCCTACAAAGGCAACAAACGAAAACTGAGACTCTGGTGACTTCTAACATGTGCTTCAACACTACATCTGCTTGAGATAAAGCACATTTATTTATAAGCAAAAATTTCAAAAGGTTCTAAATGTTAGACCAGTTCAGAAAGCGTAACCACAGCTGAGAGTGGAAAGTGTGCGGCTCCTGACACAGCCAGGTCACCACGGCTGCTCCCTATCAGCCAAGACAGGCCAACATCGTCTCGTCATTGCTTCTGTTTGGTTTCCTTTCATTACAAATCAAATCGGAAAGGTACAGATCTTCCAAGAGCCAATGGTGGCACAAAATATTTAGTATACAATTTTTTGTTCCATTCTGACCCAGAGGAAGCCTGGATATGAAGGAATAAATAAGCTTCTCAACATTCCAAATTCATGAAACATTTCTCACCCAAAAAAGCCCATGAAATTTCCCAGACTGGACTACAAACAGGATACAGGTCTCCTTGCACCTGCTTGGTCAAGAGATGACAACTGACAGCACAGCTGTGCCCGTCACAGCAGCAGGGACCAGGAACTGTCCGGAATTGCTCCATGACTATTTCCTTGCTCTGGCAACTGTGCTGAGTTTGCGATCTGAGTGTTGAAGATGGTTCTGTCTACACTTGCAGAGTTAAGACAGGATATTACAAAGGAAAGTATTACGAACAAGGGGCAAAGGGACTTTATGTTATTTAGAAAGTAAGCCGGGCGAGAGTAAATCCAGGAAACCACAGCGACGAGATGCTCTACAAAACCCTGTCCTACAGAATGTGCTGTTCTCAAGAGTGCGAGGAAGGTTCCACTCACAATTCTATGTGGAGATTGTTGTCAGTATGGTAAATAATGACAAAGATTTTTAATTTTAAGGATTTTATCAAACACAAGTTGTAACCATTTCAGCTGCATGCACATTTCACTTCTTAAAGCTAATCAAACTTCCTTTAAAGGTGCGAGTTTGGCAAGGAATAAAACCTTTTCAGCAGCACCCCATTACAAACTTTATCACACAGGTGAACTAAGTGCAGGATGCAGTCCTGTTTTTTTTTTTAGATGTAATTCTTAAAGCAAATTCCTCCATCCAGGTTCAGTCATCAACATATTAGGCAGTTAAAACTATTTCTGCATAATGGTGTAAGGTTCCCTCTGCTGCCCTATTTCTGCAGAGCGTCAGAGCTGATCTAAAGCAGCTTACCCTCCCAGGTCAGGAGGGTCACCTTCAGAGAGGTCTCCCGGTCAGACAGCTTAATAACTGCTGACTTGCTGAGGGTTGAGGGAAGCATTAAGCTGCCCACTGATCCTCTAGAAGGTGAGAGAAGACATGCCTCCTAATCCCAGGTCAGGTGAATGCTGGAGGACTGGGTTCCCTGGCCTCCTGGAGGCTTCGCCTACCCACAGATCAGTGACCTGAGGTGCTACCACCAAGAACACACAGGCAGGCCGGGCGCGGTGGCTCACGCCTGTAATCCTAGCACTCTGGGAGGCTAAGGCGGGCGGATTGTCTGAGCTCAGGAGTTCGAAACCAGCCTGAGCAAGAGCAAGACCTCGTCTCTACTAAAAATAGAAAGAAATTAACTGGACAACTAAAAATATATATATAGAAAAAATTAGCCGGGCATGGTGGCACATG
>CAUYRB010062995.1:0-24157 GCA_963574695.1 Propithecus perrieri
CAGAGAGCCAGCACTGGAGGCTACTGCTCGGGAGGCAGTGAGTGCTGGGTTTGGCAGTCTGTCTCAATGAGCTGCCGGCTGTCCCCACTGCTTCCCTGTCCCACTGTCTCACATCAGTCCAGTAGAGGGTCCTGCATTCTCTGTCCCACCCGGAGCCAACCTGCGGTGGTTTCCAGGGGCAGAGCCTCCCTTTTGGCATTCACTGCCTTTTTCCCAGTCCCACTGACCACCAGAGGAGAGGTTCCTGTCTCCAAACTCCCTCCTGCAGATCTGGGAAGTGTCCACTCAGACTAGTCCCTCCCCTGCCCAGTGCAGACCTAACACAGAGCACCAGAGACTTCAAAATGTCTCCCACTTTTTTCTCTTCTCCACATAACCTGTCATCCAATGCCACAACTTTGCACTGATTTCAGGCTCTTCCCTACCTGAGTGGATATGGAGGTGGGTGGAGGAAGAGTCATCCTCCTGTGGGTCAGATCACCCTGCCCTGGCTGGCAGTGGGGCACGGCTGTCCCACGCTCTATTCCCTATTGTATGTCTCGTGCTCTCCAGACTTTGTGGTCGATTCTCCAATTCACCTTTTTTTCCAGTGCTGCTTGTCCCGCGCTGCTTCTCTGCAGATTCATGATGCTGTTCTTGTGGGAGAGCGATCCACTCGTGTGTAGCTGTCCGCATTCTTCACCCCCTACTCTGGGAGCAGAGAACCAGGAGGTCACCACTGACCCGCCATTTTCCCCTCTCTTGAATTACTTTATTTTGAACATCAAAATATTATTTGAGAAAGGTACATCTCAATCAATGTAAATTTGGGATAATTAAGGAGGTCATCAGACAGAATAGTTTTTAAAAAGAAAAACGAAGAAATCAAACATAGATTTACCCATTAGTTCAGGGGTACCTCACACTTGTATGTATAGTGTTTTGTAGATAAACATCTTTAAAAAACAATGAAGTAAGTAGTTTTCTTATATAGAGTATAAATATAAACCTATATAAGAAATGATAAAAACTGTGCTACTGTAATGCAAATAAGTTTATGTGCCTTGAGATAAAATTTCCAGAGATCCCAACATACATGGACTTTGAAAGCACTGGTTTTGCAAAGAGGTTGAATAAACCTATTTACAGAATGTAGGGTGGCAACAAGATAATGTTATAAACTAATACATTACCTTTTTATCATGTATGCTTAAAATATCTATGTTAACTAATTGTATACATTGAATATGTAAATTTAATAGTCAATCTGTATCCCAAATGTTTTTATATTCAAGTTATTGACCAAATAAACATTTTATTAGCTCTTCTCAGAAAAATTTAGAGCTGCCTTATACATAGACACAGATACCATGTCTATGTGATTATAGTAGGGGCTAGAAGTCCTGTGAAAATCATTTGGAATAAGATGAAAGAGGTGAGGAAAAGTTAAGAGAGCATATTACTAACTCAAGAAAAAATATATAATGAATGTTCTCTCATTTAAACAAAATACCAAATTTATTTTTTAGAAATAAAGCAATGACAGAGCATCTACTTCCTGGATATTTGTTAGAAATTCTATTTGGCTAAAGACATCACATTTAATAAGCTCTCAATTTATAAGGTTGTCTTTGTTAAGGTAAAAAGTATTTAAAAAGCTATTAATATCACAAACTATCTCATCACTAATAAACGGAACATATGTAAGTCAATTGATAGGTGGATACCCTTTCTGTTTGATTGAATTATAGGGATTCTATAAATAATGAATAAAGTTATACATGTTTAAGTGTTTAATATTCTGACCTGGCTATCAAACCCATATGGTGACAATACCACTTTTTCCCATTTTCATCGATTTTTATTGCCTTTGTATGTGTATGTGTGTTTGTGTGTGTATCACTGTCTACATAATATATGTATGTATACAGTATATATAGTATAGTGTATAGTGTATATCTACATATTATAGTAAATAGTACATATGCAAGTATATATACACCAATATAGTATAGCATATGGTGTATATGTGTATGTGTTTATATACATATTTTATATATAACACAGAGAGAGAAAAAGAGAGAGAGAATAATCATATGGGTTTGATAGCCCAGTAAGAATATTTAGCACTTTAACATGTACATCTTTATTTTAGCTTTTAAAGAAATATTTTTTAATCTTAAGAAAATATCTATAATAAAAATAAGTTTTACCCTACGGAATTGCCATTTTTTTGGGTACAACTTGACTTCAGACTAGCTTGAATTTCAGAACTAAAGCTGCCATTTAGTAATTATAATACAATGAGAAAATTTCTTAGTATCTTTTATGTCTGGAATTAAAAATTGAGATAAGAAGCCGGGCATTGAGGGATATTATGAGGATTAGAGTGAAATATGACCATTTATGTCCTTAGCACAATGTTGACACGTGTTATATGTTCAATGATAATTAACTTAAAAATTTAAAGGGCTATAATTGACAGAAACTCCAAAGAATAAAACTTGTATCCAATTTGGAAGCCAAGGCAGATTTCAGTATGTTAAGAAAAGTCTTTTTTGTTTGTTTGTTTTAACAATCAAAGCTCTCTAGAAAATGAATTGCGCCCTCATGAAACAATAGCTTTTCTATCACGGAATATTTTCAAACCAAACTCTTTCTTGTAATGCACTCATAGAAAATTATTGTATAGTATTTGTGCAGGATGCTAGGGTATGCAGATAAAGCCGTGTATGTCATATGTATATTATAATCCAGTTAAGTAGCTCTAGTGTAGACAACACCAGTTAGGGAGACATCCTACTCTTTCCCTTTATACCATAAAGTCTGGTGTCCGGGATGGAACATCAAGCCATTCAGCAACAGGTCAAGACAGCTGAAACAGAGCTCCAACCCCCACATTTGCTCCTTTCCTTCCAGGAATGTAATTCAATCATGAAGATTAGATCAAAGAACTTATCATACTCTGACCCATTATATTGGCCACATCTTCTACCTAGAGAAGGAACTAGTAAAGTGTGGAATGAGAAGTGGAGAATGGTGCAAACATGAGAAGTGTCCTTTTCCTAATAGGCAGAGGTAAAAACATGAGAGAATCTACTTTCCTACTTTCCTTCTCCCTCCCAACACATGCTCATTGTGTTCCTGTGCACAGTTACCAATCTTCTAGCTCTGACTCTACGTCTCTTATCTCCCACTGAAAAACCACGTCATTGTTGATAGAGTTTTATAATAATTATAATTCAATACTCCATTAATAGTAAAAAAAATGTGTAATACATGCCTATTAAGTCTATCATGGGAAAATATCTTATGAAAGAATAAGTGATACAAAATCAGAAAAGCTGGGTACAAACTCTTGCTCAATCATTTTCTGGTTTCACTATCCTGGCAAGCCTTGAACTCTCTGAGCCTAATCTTTTTACTTTGAAAAAATAATAAGGATCAAAATATCTACCTCACAAAAATGCTGATTTTTTTCAACTTCCTCATTGTGTTACCCAAAATTTTTCAATTTACTCAACTTATAAAATAAATTGATTAAATTTGCCAGTGTTTTCCAAGCTTCCCTGATGATTAGAAACATGTAGGAAGCTTGTTAAACATAAAGCTTCACAGGCCTCTCCCCTAAAGGTTCTGATCTAATGAGTTTCATGATTCCAGGATATTTCCATGGTTAACAAGAACACAAGATGATTTTATCACTACTAAAGCTCAGGAAACAGTGTCCTAGGTTGTTTTAAAAATATAAATTTCTGGGCACTAACACAAATCTAACAACTTCAACTCCAAAGGAGAGGCCTGATGACCATAATATTAATTAGTAACCCAGGTAATTTTTATAACTAGACATGTCTGAGAAACTACGTTGAGAAACTGCATGATTGTTAGTCTTATTCAGCTCTAAAATTCTGCAAATACTATACAGATTAGATTTGGGACCAATTTTTATAAGAAGCATCCTATCCCAGACATAAGACCCTGTTTCATCTCCAAGTAACTCAGATTACTCTCAACATGTGGAAAGTACAAAACTCAGTAACTACCATTTTATCCAACAATCCCACTACTGGGTATTTACTCAAAGGAAAATAAGACATTCTGTAAAAAAGACACCTGCACTTGAATGTTTATAGCAGCACAATTCACAATCACAAAGATGTGCAAACAAGCCAAGTGCCCATCAATACATGAGTGGATTAATAAAATTTGGTATAGGTATACAATGGAGTACTACTCAGCCATAAAAAATGGTGCACTAATACATGTTATATTAACCTGTATGGAACTGATGACCATTCCTGTAAGTGAAGTATCGCAATAATGGAAAAACAAACACCACAAGTACTCATCATTAAATTGTTACTAAATGATTAACACTTATGTGCTCATATGGAAGTAACATACATAGGGGATCGGGGAGGGTGGGTAGGGGATGGGTAAATTCATACCTAGTGGGTGTGGTACATGCTATCTGTGGGATGAGCATGCTTGTAGCTTTGACTCGGGTTATGCAAAGGCAATTTATGTAACCAAAGCATTTGTACCCCTGTGATATTCTGAAATTTTTAAAAAACCTCCATAAAGGAGTACTTTTGTACTTGTCCTGCCATTTTATGATTAGGGAGAGCCCAAAGACAGTTCCAAACACCATGTATACTCACCATTAAATTGGAATGGAACTAATCAATCAATACTTATGTGCACATATGAAAATAATATTCATCAAAAATTAAGCAAGTGGGAAAGGGAGGAGGGGATGAGTAAATTCACACCAAAGAGGTACAGTGTACACTATCTGGGTGATGGGCACACTTATAACTTTGACTCAAATGGTACAAAAACAATTTATGTAACTGAAACGTTTGTACCCCTGTAATATTCTGAAATAAAATTTAAAAAAGAATGTAAAATTAACAGTACATGAATACTAAGTGGAGGAATGAGAATAAAGGAATAAATGATGTAAGATTATATCCACAAAATTTATTTGGATGACCAGATGACTGAAATAGAAAACAGAAGAAGAGAAACTAGATTATTTTAGGGAAGGGGTAGGAATGAGGTAAATGAAAAGTTTAGGTTTGGTGATACAAATCTATAGGTAACTGTCAGATAATTCAGATTAATTTCCTTTAAACTCTGGAATAATCACAGCACTTGCTGAAGGGTTATCAAAGATAAAGATATATATTTGGGGTTCAACCATATAGTTAGCAGTTTAGATTAAAACATTGGTTCTAATTGGTATGACCATATTGTTGGCCCAGGACAACTCCAGTATAAATTTTAATAGTTCATTCTTTCGCAGTCAAAAGTATCCCAATTTGGATGATAAACCAGGAAAAGAGTCTTCACCAAGAACCAATCATTCTGGCACCACAATTTTAGACTTCCCAGACTCTAGAATTGTGAAAAATGAATGTCTGGTGTTTCAGCTACCCATTTATGATATGTTTTTGTAGCAGCCTGGAATGACTAAGGTACTTTTAAAGCACTATTTCAAATATCTTTTCTGTACATCAAATTATTTTTTGTTCAGACAGGTAATTTGTTTCTTCCGTCATGAATAACATAATTATCTAATGAAAACAGCAAATACTATTCTGATAACAAATTAATCTAGTGCTTGCTATTTATAAATTTTTGAATTTTTTGTATATGTTTATGAAAATTTATAAATATTTGTAAAGCTGTGTGTTTTAAATGCATTACCCAATGGAATATTCACAATATTGTGCCATTTTATACATAAAGAAAATAAGGTTCAGAAAGGTTACATGAGTCACCCTGAAACTCATGTTAGTGAATAGCGTGACCAAATTAGATCTCAGGTCTAACCCAAAATCCTTGTTCCTTATAACTGTGCTCTATCACTTTTTAATCATAAGTCTTTTATTTTTACAGAAATAAATTTGGGAAATTAAGATGCATGAGTGTATATTTGTTTGAACATATAAAAATAGCTAAGAGAAATAAATATCATCAAAGATACCTATTAAAAGTTTGTCAAAAACATCTTCTTTGAATAAATAATTTTCTGCCTTCAACAGTTTGATGTTTGATCTAGGGAAAAAAGACAAAATAGTCAATTGTCTTATTTTCTTTTACAATCATCAAACTGGTATTGCCTTAGTTTCATGGATTCTTCTCAAGCAAATAATTAGGTTTATCAGTCAACACTTTTCAATGTAGCACTGTTTGAGGACTAGTTTGACAATTGAAGATGCCCGAAGGCAAATAAATAATCTATGTCTGTTATTGAAATAGTCTTTATGACTTCCGCAGTATGCATATCTGAAATGATTCAAAAGCATCAAGGATTTTTCTCTTTGAATTTTTCTCTCCAAGATATCGCCTTTGTAACTTTCCTAAAGCATATCATTATTGTGAGTTCTTTAATCATTCTGTAATTTGCTTATTGTTTTTTAAAAAATAAGTTTAAAAAGCTGAAGTAAATTAAACAATTGCTAAATTGTTTTCCAAATGATTATGGTGAGTAATTATTATAGTATCAAAATATTATCAAAATACCAAAATAGATGGTAAATTGGGGTTACTTGTTAACATAAAAAATAAGAGCAGCATTTTAAAAGTTTATTTCTATTTAACTGGAAATAAAAATCCATCTATTATTTTCTTTCCAGTTCTTTACACAGTAGAGACTGACCCCCTTATTTACACAATCATCTTCCCAGGTGATTTGCTGAAATCACAGTCCAGCCCAAAGAGTGAATCATTTGCGTATAAGAAGGCATTGTCTATCATTTACCATCACCACAAAATCTTCTAATTCCCTTCCCAATAATTTTTTTTCAATGTCTTAACATTCAGCTCCTCTGTGTGTAAGCCTTTGCCTAAAGATGATGGTGGGGCTAGGGGGTGGTGGGGAGCATAACTCCTAGGAACTTCATCATGTTTAGCTCTTCTAATAAAATTAAAAACATAACAAGGAAGACAAAGGGAGTCAACCAAATGCAAGTGTTACGCTTCTCTGAAACTATATGCAGACTGGCCAATGTCATCTTAATGTATTCTTTGGAAGAAATTACTGCTAAGAGTTAATATATAAAAAATAAAATTTGACTTTGGGGTTATGGCACAGGACTTCTGAAACTCCAAGGCATACTCCACACAGACAAGAGGAATTATGCATTATAAATGGCAGCTGTTCCTGTGCCACATCATAGTAGGTACCCCTGCAATGGGTACCAACTGCAAAATGTTAACATCCACCACCTTTGACAACTGTCACATCTACTTTTTTCAACAAGCTCATAAGGTATATTATATTCATGACGTGTTTTAGACAATCCTGTTTCTCTTCTGAAGTTTATGTGCTTCAAATCACAAACCAGGCTTCATCATTGTCTTCTCCTGTTATTCTTAAGAGGGACTTTTCTTCATCATTAATGATAGCATTGCCATCAGGGTAGTGAATTTCTCAGTTAACAGCCATTACTGGATAATAGTCATGTGTGACTAAGACTTGGGACACATACAAGGTCAAATTCCCGGGGCTTTGTCTAAAGAAATGAATATCTTGGGTGTCACTGTTCTTGGAAAGAGCTTATGACCTGAAAATGCATGGCGAGATCTCTGAGACCCAGAGCAAATCTGATGAGAGTAGGATTCCTGCTCTTAGCAGTCTCTGGAGAGATGCCAGGAGTGGGCAACTGCTGCAAGTGTCGACTGATTGACAGGGATGAGGAAGCAGCATCAATCACATAGAGGCGGTGAAATTCTGGGGCAGCCAGAGTCTAGTACAGCACTGTGGGGTCTTGCAGAGAGCCAGCTGTGTGAACAACAAGCGCTAATATGAAATCAATAAAGCCAGAGTCCCCTCCGTAGGGCCACCATGCAACTTCAATGTCAGCCAGTGACCCAGAAGCAGCAGTGGCTGTGACATGGCTAGGAAAGGAGAGCCTGAAAAGAAGCAGTAAAGACACTTATGCAGTAGCACATGTGCAATAAAATCAGTAAAACTCTAAGAAACTCTCAGGAGACCTTTTCAGAAAACTAATTTCAAGCAAATAGATTTATGGCGGTTTGATCTTTTATAAAAAATTAAAAGGAAGACGTTGATCCTACATTTCATGTCAAAAAGTGTAGTTTATTTTGTTCAGGTTTTCCCCCTAAACAGGTACCATATTACAAAAAAAACTTTGAAAATCTGATTGGTTTAAAGTGTCCCTTTCAAGTACAGGGTAAAAAGTAAACAGAGGCAATTTATCAACATCATTTGAAGAGTTTAAAAACTCTGAACAGTTATTAAAATATGTATTCCCAGGATTCACACCAGATCTACTGAATCACAATCTCTGGGTATAGGAAGCAGAAATTTTTTATTTTAATAAGTCCTTTACATTGTTCTTATGTGACCAGCTGATATCTGCCTAGGAACTAGCTGTTGAAAACACTGATAACATATTCACTATCGAAAGAGAAAAATACCTAAATTTGCATAGAATCTATCATTTTTGTGTTTTGTGTCAAAGTAATATTTATTTCAAATGGAGATCAATTTTGATTATGGAACTTGTCAGAAGAGTAAAAGTTTTAATTATGTCTGTTATTGTCCAAGAAAATAAAAATCACATATCTGAAAATGTTAAACACACATTACAGCATTAAAGGTAACATTGATGTAACAATTAGAATGGAATGAAAAAATGAATTATCAGTAAAATCCAATTCATATGTATGAACGTTTTCTATACTTATCAAAAATACTATTGTTTATTTCTTAAAGTTTTTATTTAAAATAATACCTTATGAAATAAGGTAATATGAGAGGCGAGGATGCAAAATGTTCTTCAAAATTCTGTGCAAATTTTAATAAAGAAGGTTATTATTCAAATATGGATTGAATACTTAACTAAAGATAGTTACTTGGTATAAATAGAATATTTTAGACAGTCTTTGTTTTATTTAGGAAAGAAAGCATGATTTCTCATTTCGTCAGAGTGAAATAACATTTATAGTGTCCAAACAGTTATACTATTTTTAAAAAATGAATTCTTTAGGAGACTTGTCTTTATCATCTAAAATATTCATACTTTAATAATTAAGAACTGTTTTTTATATGCATACCAAGCATAAGAAATTGATACTTTGAGCCTCTGGCCTTCACTTCCTCTGTGAACATTTCTGACAGTTTCAAATCTGACACAGGAGGAGGGTGGTGTATTTAATACTCTGCTAAATAAATCAATGCTATGTATAATCTTCAAAAAATCCCGGCACAACTGGCTCATATTGTCGTGACAGCATTTGTCACTTCTCCAAAAAGGATAAAATGTAATTTATCAGCAACTTTCTCTTTGACGAAAAAAATAATTGAGGCCATTGGCTAAAGCAAAAATAAGTTAGTTATTAATACACATGTTGGCTTGATGAATTGCAATACAGAAATTCATGTGATAAAAATATGACATTCTTTATTTTCTATAAACAAGTTTAATTTTTTACCTCCAGGTTGACGGAAAATTCAACCAGATTCTTTCATGGAGTACACCCAGCCCCCAGACTCACTGGGTCTTGTTAGGATTCTGGAATCTCCAAGAGTATCAAGTCTTTGAGAAGGAGACTATATTTTCCTTAGCAACCCGTACACATATGTCACCAGGTTGCAGCTAAGAAATACTGACTGGTTCCTTATTAAAATTGGTGCCTTCAGGACCAGCAGCTCAGAAGCATTCTTGTCATGCTGGAGAAACTGGACTCTCTCACAAGGCTGAGAACCCTAGTGCTTAAGGAGCCACTTCTCTAAATACATGACAGAAACAGCTCTCTTTTAAGCCAAGCATCTTGGGATGTTTTCCAGAAAAAGGGTCCAGTTTTCATTATTCAGGATTTCACAAAATTCTCTTCTCCTTATACTGGGGGAATCCTCTAACGTGAAAGAAATACTTTTCTCTCTCAAACCCTAATCCTCTCAAGAGGCTTACGTTTGGGGCAAGAAAGTCAGTAAGTACTCAAAGTGCCTTTTGCTTCCAGCCCAATCAAACACATTCCCTGAGTAAATAAAGCACCAAACTCATCTTCTTGAGTGGGTAGAAATGGAAGGGAAAACACAGGAAAAAAAATATATATCTAAAGTGAATTTATTCAAAATATTTTTGTTCAGGTTTTAAATTTCAAATACATTATCAATAGTTATTATTGATTATATATCATTAGTCATTAGGGAAATGCAAATAAAAATCGCAATAAAATCTCATGATTAGAATTGTTTATGTTAAGATCAAGAAAAAACTGATGATACCAAGAGTTGGTGAGAAGGCAGAGCAATTGGAACTCTCATGCAGCATTGGTTAAAATTAAAAAGAAAAAAAATGATACAGTAACTTTAGAAAAGAGATTGGAATTTTCTTACACTCACCTGATGACACGGCACTCTCAATCCTGGATATTTAGTTAAGTGAAAGGAAAATCCATGTTCACACACAAATCTGTACACAGATGATTATAGCGGCCGTATTTGTAATTACAAATGAGTGAGAAAAACCCAGACGTCCCTCAACTTGGGAATGAATAAACAAACTGTGGAAATCCATACAATAAAACCCTAAACAAAAAGAAAAAAGAAATGGAGTACTGATACAGGAGATAGCATAGATTGACCACAAAAATTATGTTTAATGAAAGAAGATAGACTCTGAATATTAGTCCTTTGTCTTTGTCTAATAATTGTGAATATTTTCTCCCCATTTTTAGGTTGTCTATTTACTCTGTTGATTGTTTCTTTTGATATGCAGAAGTTTTTTAGTTTAACTGATTCCCATTTATTTATTTTTGTTTTTACTGTATTTGCTTTTAGGGTCTTAGTCATAAATTCTTTGCCTAGGCCAATGTCCAGAAGCATTTCCCTATGTTTTCTTCTAGAATGTTTATGGTTTCTGGTCTTATATTTAAGTGTTTAATCAATCTTGAATTAATTTTTGTATGTGGTGACAGATAGGGGTCCAGTTTCCTTCTTCTCTATGTAGCCATCTAACTTTTCCAGCACCATTTATTGAAAAGGGTGTGCTTTCCCAGTGTATGTTTTTGTTCACTTTGTCAAAAATTGGTTGGTTGTACATATTTAGCTTAATTTCCAGGTTCCTTATGCTGTTCCATTGATGTATTTGTATACCTTTATGCCAGTACCCTGCTGTTTTGGCTACTATAGCCTTGTAGTATAATTTGAAGTTGAATAATGTGATGCCTCCAGATTTATTATTTTCCTTTAGGATAGCTTTGGCTATTCAGGTTCTTTTTCGGTTCTATATGAATTTTAGTACTGTTTTTTCTACTTGTGAAAAATAATATTAGTATTTTGATAAGAATTGCATTGAATCTGTAGATTGCTTTGGGAAGTGTGATCATTTTAACAGTATTGATTCTTCTAATCCATGAACATTAGATGTTTTTCCATTTGTGTGTGTCATGTGCAATTTCTTTCAGCAGCGCTTTGTATTTTTCCTTGGAGAGATCTTTCACTTATTTCGTTAAGTAATTTTTTGCTGCCATTATAAGTGGGAATGAGTTTTTTATTTGATTTTCATCTTGGTCATTATCGGTATATAGCAGTGCTACTATTTTACTAGTTGATATTGTAACTTGAGACTTTACTGAATTTCTTTTTCAGATCTAGGAATCATTTGGAGGAGTCTGTAGGGTTTCAAGGAATAAGATCATATCGTCAGCAAACAGAGATAGTTTGACTTCTTCTTTTCCAATTTGAGTATCCATTACTGCTTTGTCTTGCCTGATTGCTCTGGCTAGGACTTCCAGCACTATGTTGAAGAGAAGTGATGCAAGCAGGTATGTTTGTCATATTCTAGTTCTTCGGAAGAATGCCTTTACCTTTTTCCTATTCAGTATGATGATGATTATGGGTTTGTCATATGTGGCTTTTATTATCTCGAGATATTTTTCTTCTATTCCTAGTTCATTAGGGATTTTTATCATGAAGTCATGCTAGATTTTATCGAATGCTTTTTCTACATCTATTGAAATGATCATATGGTTTTGTTTTTAACTCTGCTTGTGTGGTGTATCACATTTATTGACTTGAGAGATATCCTAAAGAGAATGGCCCACATTTGTCCAATCATGAAACATATTAGACAGATAATGAACTATTGGTGAGATATAATAAAAAAGGCTTTCTCTCCTAAGACAATCAAGATGGAATTTCAAAAATTTGCTTATATAGAATCAGAAAACTTTTTATATATCCCAGCTAACTTAATATGCTAGTCTGTCCAATTCAAATATATTTTATACCAACAGGTAAAATGATATAGAAATTATAACTTTCAACACAATGCAGAATATTTTACTCAGAGATGGCGGTAAGCTAGAGGAAGGTGACTGTAGTGTATCCTATTAACACTATATCCTGAAATAAAAATATAAGGGATGATTTTCCAAACTCAAACTAGTATGTCATCGCTTAGCATTATTAAAGTGTATTTTTAAAAGGCACTAAAGCAGCCTCTACCTTACACTTAATTAGCTATTCTTAATGATTTTTATTATTATCTACATTAAATACACATACTCATGAGCAAACTACCACGTACTTATTCATATTCTTCTGGGTACTCAGCAAAGCCCGAAATATGGACAATTCCTGGTGTAGCAGCTGGGATGCCACTATTTTATACTTAGTGATAATACAAGTGTGTCCAGATATTCCATTACTAAAAAATATTTTTTAGAAAAATAATTTACAGGAAAACAATTTTCCTGGACAGATCAATTCAAATCAAGACTTGTCAAATCCCCCAAAAGTAATTATCATAGCGCATGAATACATAGACTATTATCAACTCAAATATTATCTCAATGAAGTTAACTATATAAACCTATATTTTTTCTAGAGGCATAAAATAATTGAAGCTGACTTGAGCAGCTAACACACACCTAGATGTATTTTATAGTGATGAATTTCTTGACCCTACTGCTTTTAATGGCTTTCTCTTATTATAATCTTATTTGTGTTTGAAGCATTTTATTAACCAAGTATTTTTATCTAAAATGTGATAGTATATCACATGATTTCTCATATATGAAGGGATTCACTTCTCATAATTGTTTTTCCAAGCATAAAAATACGTTTGCAATAATTCACACTCAATCTATGCTCCATATTAGTTACTATTGGTGTAACCAACTAAAGATATTAATGGCTGAAAACATGTAAAACTTAACTATTATAGTTCAATTTTTGTTTTTACAAGTCTTATTCATATTCCTAGTCACAGAGGATATTTTATCTCAGTGAATTTTGGATGAATTTGGCTTTGCATGTGCTATAAAAGGAATGTACCTAAACACTAGAAATACCTTATATCTAACATGAATCTGGAGTTACAACTCTGAATAACATATAAGAGCATACTTCTAGAAACAGTACTGCATCTCATTGCAGCAGCCAGGGCCCCTGCCTAAAGTAAGAAATGCCCTGGCACTCCTCTCTGCATCTCATAACATAACCTCTTACCCAGAGCTAATTGTAATAGTGTTAGTGAGAAAATGGTGTGTTCACTTTCTTCCTTAATCTTTATTTTAGAAGCAAAGCATTAAGGGCTCTGCAACCTTCTAACACAGCCATCCTCATTTTGTCTCCTGCATGCTGTGGAGAAAAGGCCTCAGATTTTCTTAAATCAGTTCAGTAGTGAACAGAACGTTAGTTTTTGTACATGTTAACTCCAAATGTTTGAAAAGAAAGATGAAGCCCAAAGAATGTATAATGGATTATTTAAAAGCACCTAAGAAATTACATGCTATGATTAACTCTTCATTATAATATTGTTACTTATCCTACTAACCCAGGTCCTTTCCAATGATGAGGTTTGAAGCTGGCAATTCCTCAGGAATTCATTATTGTTTTGTTACCACACAGAAATTCATAATGGATTAGGTCTTTGATATTTCTGTGTTGTTGCTAATTTTTTTTCGGGTTGTTAAATTGGTAGCGTGGAAAAAATATTACAACTGAAAGTTAGTTTCTGCACTGTAAACTCATCACTTAAAATTTCTGCTCCAAAATTTTACCTGTAAAATGAGGCAGTTGGTCTAGACTAAGTTTCCCTAAAGGCCACTACCACTTATATTCCTAAGAAATGCAACAGAGACCATTAGTTCTGATCTACTTTTTTTCTTTCTTTTTTCCATTTCCAAATTACATTTTCTCCTTTGTCTTTTTTCAAAATATTTACTCCCAAGTGTATTAGGGCTATCAAAAAATGAAAAATTCATGCCTTCACATTTCTTACAGAAAGTTGAATAAATCTCATGTGCCATGATACAAACAAGAAACTTTGTAAATAGAAATGCAGCCATTTCACTTCATTTTGGAACATATAAGTACAGACCTATTTAATTACTTCATAGATATGTACAGACACAATAAGGCCTAAAAAGTAGGGCAACATTATATTATCTGTATTTATTTATATGTGCATATTTATCATTGATTTAAACTTGTATACATTTTGTTTTATTAAGAGAACTCATATTTACATCAGTGAAAAGTAATCCATGTCCAGAATTAATTTCCTATCTATTCATCTGTCAACTCTTAATTATGTCATACCCTGTGTTATGCACTACTAATAAAATGTTAGGGAAGGCAAGCATACTCTCCGTCTACATGGAATATACTATCTGGTTGAAGAACAGACAAAAATTAAATAATCAGACAAGTAAATATATAATTAAAAACTATAATAACACTCAGAAGAAAGGGTACTGTAAACACATAGAACATTGGGATATGACCTAGTTCTTATTAGTGAAGGTTACTTCTGATAGGGACATTTGATTTGATATATGAAAGTGTGAATAGTGCTGAGTGAGGTGTGTGTGTAGGTGTTTTGGGGTGTGTTTTGGGGATGGGAGTGAAACGGGGGCAGAAAGAAAATTCTGCAGAATTGCAGGCCATACAGTATGTGCATAGACCATGGGCAGGGGAAGGATGAGGCTTCTAACAAACAATGCTGACCTGGGCTGAGAGTGGATAGTGAGGATGAGTGTGGTATAACAGACAACAGTGTTCAGAAGAGATTCACAAAGTTCCTTATAAAAATATACAATAATTCCATATTGTATTTTTTTTATCTCAAGAGCAATGGGAATCTATGAAAAGGTCAGGAGCAGAAAGATGACATGCTCTGATTTTTGATTTGGAGGAGACTATTGTATGGTATGGAGAAAGCAGTTAAGCCAAGATGTGTGGTAAGGTATTGGAGAAGCCCAGGTAAAGAATAATGGTAGCCAAGAGAAGGGAGAAAAAATGGACAAAATATGAGAGTGATTTTGATAAAGGCATGGGGAAAGGATTAAAAAGAAAGAGGATAGATTTTCACCGAAGGTTGAAGAATAAAGGTAAACAATATATTATCATAAAAATAATAAGTAATTTTGAAGATTTGTAAAATAATGGCTCATAAAATATCCTCAATGTTAAATACAGTAAGCCCTGATTATGTATATGTGTGTGAATGTTAGTATTTATCAACATTTATCAATGAATTTACTATGTTGTCAATTTTTATCTCATGCAGCTCTTCATAGAAGACCTTAATATTAAAGCACATTGAAAAAAGACCATACATATATATAACTCAATGGTACAGTAATTGAATTAGAGAACCAATTCAATGTCGCTGCAAATGTTTTCTCTGAAGTAGTCTGCATGTGCATTTTAGAATAGCAGGCTTCTCCACGCTCCCTAAGCTGCTGACACCAGTATTAGCCTTATAAGAGCTCCGATTTAATTTCCGGCACCAGGCTAGTGAGCCATTATGACCTCCTGCCTACTTCAGAAGCCTTTTCCGTAGTAACCTGCCCATGTGAAAGCTTTTCTGTTCTTTCTTCTTTTTCTTTCTTCCCTCTGCTTTTTTGGTTTCTTGGATAAAAGACTGTAAACATCTGGGACATGCATCTCATTTGAAAGCAAGAGCAATTCTGTGTTAGGATCAGTTTCCTGGGGTGTAGAATGTAGACCAAAGCACAGTGGTGGCTGACCAGTTGGGTCTAAAATTACAAAATACATTTCTCTATTAATCAGGAGGCAGTGATGCGGAATGATGAAGTTTCTCCTTAAAGTTGTAGGAGGTCCCATTTTAAAATTTACATTAAAAAGAAATTCATACCTTAATCCATTAATACATCAGATGAATACCTTCTATTTTAGTCACAATTTTCCCATCTATTTTCCCAGTTACCTAACTAAAGAAAGTAAATAAAAGACAGACTTTATTATTAGGACTCCATCAATGTAAGACAATATTGATTAATTATTGACCTTAAGCTAAGAGAAATTTCTTTCAAACAACTTCATTAGTGTGAAAATGATCACTGATGCCACATATAATTTCAGTCATATTATATTTTTGTCACTTAATCAAGATTCATTATGTGAGTTCCAACTCTGAAGTTAACACTAAGAAAATAGATTAAAAATTATTCGGAGATTATTCAGTGGTAATAAATATACATACACACAATGGAAACATGTAATTATAATTTCAAAGATTAATCTTCCCCAAATAAGGACTAAGTAAATTAAAATCCAGTAAATTCATTTACTATTTGTATAATAAAAAAATTGATTTGTATTCCAGTCATGCCACAACCCTTATTTCCAAAACCCCCTCGAAAACCTACCTAAGTCTGACCTGAGCTACATCAAAGTTGTACTTGAGGAATCTTGTTTTCCTTCCCGCATTTTCTCTCCTCAGCACCTAGACAAACATACATTAGCCATGAAGATCTAGTAATATTTTTTAATTTCGCTAAGAGACACCCTGTTCTTTCTGCTCCAACTATCACTATCTTGTTTAGACCATTATAAACATCATTCATTTTACTACTACAAAAGACTATGATTTCCACTTTTTCATTGTCCTCTTCCTCCAACTGTCTAAAGTACAATCTTCAGAATAAACTTTTACATTACTGTTTGATCACATCAACTCTTATACTAAGAAATAGAAGAAAGGGGAAAAGAAAACAAACCCTAAATGGAAAAGTGTAAACTTAAAAAAGTCTTTCCAAACTTCTCATCCTGAAAGTTTAGATTTTTAACCTAAAACAAATTTTAGTAAGCATGAGGATCACCTGGAAATATCAGAAAAATCCAGAATCAGAAATTCTCATTAAATTGGTCTGGTGAAGATCACTAAAATCTATGTAATAGTACATATTTTATGTGATTCTAGCACAGCTGGCCCTAGAATACACTTTGAGAAACTTAATTCTAAATCGTACTTTTAAGTTTTGTGAACAATCTTCTCTAGCTAATAAAAATGGATTTTTAGTTTTCCGACTCTGTTAGTACACTAGTCTATTTTCCTAAGTTTTACTTTCTACATTTCCTAATCTTCTGCAAATTTCAAAAACCTACTCACTTTAATATACACTATAAAGCCTTTCCTCATTAATCCCAGCCAAAGGTAATCTTTTTCCACTGTGCAGACGTAGTTCTAGTTTCATATGACATTCATTGCATGCTGCGTGCAGTTTTCTATTACTACATAACAAAGTACCACAATCTCAACTGCTCAAAACAACATCCACCTATTAGTTACAGTTCTGTGGGTCAGAAGTGTAGCTGGATCATCTGCTCAGGCTGCAAGCAAGGTGTCATCAGGATCTTAGATTGCACTTCTAAGCTTACTTGTGTTATTGGTAGAATTCAATTCCTTTGTATTTTTAGGAGCAAAGTCCCCATTTTCTTGCCAGTTATCAGCCAGGAATTCTCTCAGATCCTCAAGGCTATACCCAGGTCCTTCTCTGATAGTTCCCTCAATGCCAGCAATAGAAAACATCCTTCATGTGAATCCATCTTTCTTTTAGGATCTCTCTCACTTCCGCTCCGTTTACCAAATGAAGAAAACTATTTGCTTTTCAAGGATACATCTGATTAGGTCAGGCCCACTTGATAATCTCCCTATCTTAATGTCAACTGTGCTACATTACATAATCTAATTATGGGAGTAAAATTCATTAAATTCATAATTCCAGGGCAAATGCACTAAAGGGTTGAGAAATCTTAAGGGATATCTTAGCATCCTTCTGTTTACTCTTCTGAAATATATTTTTATTTTTCTCCTTCTTAATTATAGGCCCCTGGAGAACAAGAATGATGCATTCTACATTTTTATATATCATAAATCACCTGTCCTAATGCTTTGCACACAACAAACATTCAATAAATGCTTGTTGAATGAATGGGCCCTTCATGTGATAACCTCTTTCCTGATTCATTAAATTTAAATAAACTAATAAAATTGGTCTTAGCGAAAGTAAATTTATAGTCATTTACTCTTGAGGAAATTAAAGCAGTTAGGAACCCTACATATTGACTTCTCTATCATCTTCATCTTAGTGAATAATATGCCATCTATCAAATTTCCTTGGTGTCAGAAGACATAACAAAAGAAACTATGCAAAAATGAAACAGAGAAAGGACTTAACAATGAACAATTCATTAATGTACTGTGGGACAACTTTTGCAAGTGACAGAATAACTAGAGTAGAAAAAAGGGGAAAAGAAAAGGAAATAATATTTCAAGTAATAATGGGCTAAATTTTTCCAAATTTAATGAAAACTATAAACCCACATATCCAAGCAGTTCAATAAACCCCAAGTATAAGAATAATGAAAAAGAATCACACAAGGCACATCATAATGGAATTTAATAAAATGAGTGAAAAAATTCTTAAAAGGAGGAAAAATTTTAAGTTCACATAAATGAGAAACTAATTCTAAAATTCATATGGAAATGCAAAAAAAAAAATCTGAACAGCAAAAACAGCTTTAGGAAGAAACAAACAAAACAAAACAAAGTTGGAAGACTTAAATTACTTAATTTCAAAACTCATTTTAAAGATACATTAATCAAATCAGCGTGGATTTGGTGTGAAGATAGACAATTAAATAAATGGAACAGAATAGAGAGCCCAATGATAGATCCATACATATATGGTCAAATAATCTTTGATATAGGTACAAAGGAAATTAAAGGGACAAAAGAGTGTCTTTTAGCATATGGTACTAGAATAATTGGATATTCTTATACAAAAATAAAAACTTAAATCCACATCTTGCACTAGATATAAAAGTTAATTCAAGATCAATTATAGACCTAAATATAAAAACCAAAACTATAAAACTTCTAGAAGAAAATAAGGGAGAAAAATATTGTGACTTTCCAAAAAGCCAAGATTTCTTACATATGACAAAATAAACATAATTCATAAAGGAAAAAGTTGAAAAATTGAACTTCATCAGAACTACAAACTGATGCTCTTAAAAATACACTACTAAGAAAATGAAAAGATAAGGCACAAATTTGAAGAAAATATTTTCAAATCACTTATGTGCTAAATTACTATTTTTCAGAATATTTAACAAAATCTCAAAAACCTAATAATAAGAAATGAACATCATAATTAAACGGGCAAAATATATTTTACCAAAGAAAATAGAGAGTTGAAAAATAAGCGTGAGAAGAGATGTTCAACATCATTAGTCTTTAGGGAAATGCAAACTAAAACCATAATGAGATATAACTACATACCTATTATTAATAGACAAACTATTAATAAAATTAAAAAGATCAACCATACCATATGTTGTTGAAGATGTGAAGGAACAGAAACCTCATACACTGATGGTACAAATGTAAAATAGTGCAATCACTTTGGAAGAATAATTTAGAAATTTCTCAAAAAAGTAAACAAGCACCCACCAAATGACTCAGACATTCTAATCTTGTTCATACACCCAATAAAATGAAAGTATGTCTACAAAAAAATTGCACACAAATGTTCAGAGTAGATTTATTTTTGGTAGCCAAAAATTGGAAACAATCCAAATGTCCAATAGCAGACGAATAGTTCAAATGAATACTGATAAACAATTAAAAGAAAAGTATTATTTATACATGGAATAACATGGACAAATCTTAAAATAATTTTACTGAGGGAGAGAGGCTGGATCTCCAAGAAGTAAAAAAAGTACATATTGTATGATTCCATGTACATAAATTTTTATGAAATAGTAATGTACAGTGATAAAAAGTGGATCAGTAATTGTCTAGACACAGAGATAAGGGAGCAACGAAAAGCATGAGGTAGGTAACACCAAGGGGTACAAAGAAACTGTTGTAGTGCCAGAGAGGTTTGTTATCTTGATGATGGTGGTGGTGGCAGTGATGGCTTTACTACTGTGTACATATATCAGAGCTTATCAATTTACACAATTAAATATGTGCATTTTATTATATGTTACAAATGAGTCAATTATATGAGGTCTGTTTGGAAAGTACCCAGCCATGTAATATGAAAAATGGAGACATTTATTGAAGAAAATACAAAGCACAAGAAACATTGTACGTAGGAGAATGACACCTCAGTCCCCTTCAAAATAGGCACCTTGGGACCTTTGCTGATTACAGCTCATACACATTCAACATTCTCAGATATTCTGCTTGTTGCAGGCCCTTCCAGAACATGGATCACTTTCAACAGATTTTCGACCATCTTTGAAGCATTTGTGCCACCCTTCTATTTGCACTGCACTCATTGCATCATCCCCGAAACCCTTCTAAATGATCCAAATAATTTTTGCGGAGGAATGTTCAAGCTTAACACAAAATTTGATGGAGATTCATTGCTCTACTTGCTCACTCATTTTGAATGTGATGGCCACAGAGTACACATCCTCACTCACAGGCGTCTAGCGCCCCACTGACTAGTACCGTGAAATTATTTTCCATGCATGCGCATCCCAGTCCGCTCTCTTTGGCAGCCGGGTTACGTTGATGTTGCACAAACTGTTCTTGTTAGATTAATGATGGCTGGATACTTTCCGGACAGACCTTGTATGTCAATAAATGTGCTTTTAAAAGTGGAGGCTTAGATGGAGAACTGAGACACACTCCTCTTGAGGTATGTGTAGCCTCCACCAAGTGCAAGTGTCCGTCAGCAGCAAGAGGATGCAGAATAGAAGAGTTGAAGAATATCCATTACAGGTATTCTGAGCATTCAACTTTGGGAAGCCCAGAACAGGTAGAAGATAGAAGAGAAACTCCTTGGAAAAAATCAGGCTTTCAGCTACAAAAGACTGAGACTGGTAATGTGAGCCAAGACAAACATCTGTTAGACATTTGAGGATTTTACAAACTACAGAGCCACTGCCTGCTCAATTTAGAGGAAGTCACAACGGTGCTAAAGAAAACCTTGGGTATGAAAAGTAGACAATGAGATGGGAGAGCAAAGAGAACATCCCAGCAAATTAAAAACCTGGCAGCTGAGTTACAGTGCACAGAGAGATACTCAACAGTTCCAAAAATTGGCAGTTTCTTTGTGAAGCACAAGCGGATCTCTGGAATCACAGCAGTGCTTAGAACCTAAAGCCTATGTATCAGAAAGTCCTGATCCCATTCTCAAAACATTTGAAGGCAGTGTTGAAATAATTCAAACTAAAACTTCAAAGAACCTGGTAAATTAGAGATCACGTTTTTTTTGTTGTTGCCCCCAGTCTAGCAGTCTGACTTGTAAAAGAAGGTATGTGTTTCTTTCTGGAGATAAATATATCCCAGTCTCTATTGTCATCTTTTCTTTTGTTGTTTCTGATACAGATTTGTGATTTTTAGTATAAATTCAAAGAATGTAATATATTTTAATTAAAATGCCCAAAGAAAAACAGAAAATATGACAAATATTTGAAGAGATAACTCCTATCAACTTAAAAAATTATTAAATGACAATTTTTTATTGTGATTAACCTTCAAATCCAAGAATCCTAGCAAACCTCAATTAAAGCAAATAAAAAGAAAGCCACACCTAAGCACATCATAATGAAAACACCAAAAATCAAAGATAAAGTGCAAATATTAAAGTATCCACAGGATAAAATTGCTTTGGCTATCATAATGAAAACACCAAAAATCAAATATAAAGTGCAAATATTAAAAGTACCCACAGGATGAAATTGCTTTGGCTGTTCAGGCTCTTTTTTGCTTATATATGATGTTTAAGATTAATTTATCTAGATCTGTGAAAAATGACATTGGTATATTAATGGGAATTGCGTTGAATCTGTAAATCACTTTGGGCACTATGGACATTTTAACAATGTTGATTCTTCCAATCCATGAGCATAGGATGTTTTTCCATTTGTTTGTGTTACCTGTGATTTTTTTTCATCAGTGTTTTGTAGTTCTCCTTCTACAGAGCTTTCTCTTCCTTGAATAAGTATATTCCTAGGTATTCTATTTCCTTTGCAGCTATTGTAAATCATATTGAGTTCTTGATTTGACTCTCAGGTTTACTGCTATTAGTGTGTAGAAATGCTACAGATTTGTGTACATTAGTTTTGTAACCTGAGACTTTGCTGAATTTATTTATCAATTTTAGGAGTCTTTCGGTGGAGTCTTTGGGGTTTTCTAGATACAAGATTATATTGTTGGCAAAAAGGAATACTTTGACCTCCTCATTCCCAATTTGGATGCCCTTTATTTTTTTCTCTTATTTAATTGCTCTGGCTAACACTTCCAGTACTATGTTGCATAAAAGTGGTGACAGTGGGCACCCTTGTCTTGTTCCAGTTATTAGGGGGAATGCTTTCAGCTTTTCTCCATTTAGTATGATGTCGGCTGTGGGTTTGCCATATATGACTTATATAATTTTGAAGTATATTCCTTCTATGCCTGATTTGTGGAGGATTTTTATCATGAAGGAGTGCTAGATTTTATTGAATTCTTTTCAAATTATACTACAAGGATATCATAACCAAAACAACATGGTACTAGTATAAAAGTAGAGACATAAACAGATGGAACAGAAGAGAGCTGTGATCCCCAACCCCTGGTACCAGTTGGCAACCAGTTAGGGATGGGGCCACAGAGCTCCACTGCCCCCAGCTCTGTCTGTGGAAAAATTGTCTTCTGTGAAACTTAGGAACCGGAGGGCCATGCAGCAGGAGGTGAGCAGTGGGTGAGGGACCAAAGCTTCATCTGTATTTATAGCCACTCCCCATCACTCACATCACTGCCTCAGCTCCACCTCCCACCCACCCCATGTCTGTGGAAAAATTGTCTTCCATGAATGGTCCCTGGTACGAAAAACGTTGGAGACTGCCAGAATAGAGAACCCAGAAATAAAGCCATATAGCTTCAATCAAATGATTTATTTTTATTTAATCATGTTATGGGTGTACAGATGATTAGGTTACGTATGATGCCCTTACCCTCACTCCCCCCCAAGTCCGAGCTTCAAGTGTGTCCATTACCCTGGAGGTGCACATCGCACTCATTGTTTTTGCATATGCCCGTCCCCTCTTCCCCCCTCCACCCTCCCCTTGCCCAACATCCAATACATGTTATTCTTATATGTGCACTTAGATGTAGATCAGCTAATACCAGTTTGATGATGAGTACATGTGGTGCTTGTTTTTCCATTCTTGGGATACCTCACTTAGTAGAATGCGTTCCAGCTGTATTCAGGAGTATACAAGAGGTGCTATATCACCATTGTTTCTTAAAGCTGAATAGTACTCCATGGTATGCATATAGTACAGTTTATTAATCCACTCATGTATTGATGGACACTTGGGTTGTTTCCACATCTTTGCAATTGTGAATTGTGCTGCTATGAACATTCAAGTGCAGGTGCCTTTTTCATAGAGCCACTTTTGCTCTTTTGGGTAGATGCCCAGTAATGGGATTGCTGGGTCAAATGGTAGTTCTACTTGTATCTCTTTAAGGTATCTCCATATTGCTTTCCACAAAGGTTGCACTAGTTTGCAGTCCCATCAGCAGTGTATGAGTGTTCCTACCTCTCCGCATCCATGCCAACATTTATTGTTTTGGGTCTTTTTGATAAAGGCCAGTCTCACTGGAGATAGCTGATATCTCATTGTGGTTTTGATTTGCATTTCCCTGATGATTAGAGATGTTGAGCATTTTTTCGTATGGTTTTTGGCCATTATTCTGTCTTCTTTTGCAAAGTTTCTGTTCATATCCTTTGCCCACTTTTTGATAGGGCTGTTTGATTTTTTCTTGCTGATTTTTCTGAGTTCTAAGTAGATTCTGGTTATCAGCCCTCTGTCGGATTTGTAGCACGCGAAAATTTTCTCCCATTGTGTGGGTTGCCTGTTTGCTCTTGTGAC
>CAUYRB010062996.1:0-18222 GCA_963574695.1 Propithecus perrieri
CAATTAATTTCTTTCTATTTTTGGTAGAGACGGGGTCTCACTCTTGCTCAGGCTGGTCTCGAACTCCTGAGCTCAAACAATCCACCCGCCTCGGCCTCCCAGAGTGCTAGGATTACAGGCGTGAGCCACCGCGCCCGGCCTAGGTGATATTTATTGAACAAAGGCATGCGTGAATGAATGAATAAAAGAAAAATCGAGTTATGGAGAAATTTTCAGGTGGGAAGGAGGAAAGATCAGCAAGCTCATGCCAAATGATCTTAGAATTCTTGATAAAGTCAATCAATAAGAATAGAATGGGTAGAATTTGAGTTTTATAAAAGTGCAAGTGGAAAAGTGAAATAGCCTTTATGGGCAGTGCTATGGTCTGTTTGTGTTCCTACAAAATTGATATTTTGAAATCTTAACTCTCAAGGTGATGGTATTTGGAGGTGAGGCCTTTGGGAAGTATTATAATTAGGCCATGAGGGCAGACCCCCATGAATGGGATTCATGCTTTTAAAAAAGAGACCCCAGAAAGATTCCTTGCCTCTTCCACCATGTAAGGACACAACAACAAGGCGCCACCTATGAACCAGAAAGAGAGCCCTCACCGGACACCAAATGTGCAAACACCGTGATCTTAGACATCTTAGATTCCAGAACTGTGGGGAATAAATGTTCATTGTTTATAAAACATCAAGTTTATGATATTATTGTTATAGCAGCCTTAACAAAGAAAGGCAGGGAGCTTAGGGAGTAAGAAAAGAAAAAAGAGATCGTGGTTGGCAAACAGTGAAACACTTGCAATAAAACACTGGAAAACATGATCCCTTTTTGCTATGGACAGTTGTCTAAATGTAACATCTGACAATGCTACAACCGTGTTGCAGGCATGAGAGAAACTCAGCCAATGTTTCATAACATGGTGGAGTGGAAAGGTTAAGATATGTAGGTCCTTGAGCCACTGTAGTCCTCTGAGCCACTGAATTAGCCTTTTGAGTATCAGACAGACATTCTTTTTTGTGTGAGATTAATTTCCTTGTCATTGAGATGACTTTGAATTAGGTTTTAAATTCTCTGATTGCAGAGGCCTTTTACCTGCTATACTTTGTTTCATTACTTTCTCTACCAAGGATGAGTTTAAGAATTTCTTAAGTTGTTTATAGCATGTACTTAGATTTGGATATTTATAAGTTGTATGTAAGTGTGTGTGTGTATTTATGAAGACCCTAAAAAACAAGTTACTAACAAATACTTTAGTTTTACCTAGATGTTTGTATTCTTTTAAATATCATTCCTTTTTATATGTACCATTAATATAAAATACATGTGAGAGTCTTCATGAGTTAGAGTTGTATAGAACAAAAAAAAAGAGGGAGATAAATTGGGTAAAACAAAGTATTATTTTCTTAATAATCCATAGTTAGAGAAGGCCTAACAATTGGCCCTCATAACGATGGTACAAACGCTACTGTTCACTTACTGGAAGCTATGCCAATTATAGTCATAAACAGTTACTGTGGGTTTAGCTTTATATTCTCACACCAATTAAGTGATGGGAAATAACTCACATCATAGCACTGATGGCTTGTCAGTACTCTGGGAAAGCTTTTGGTCACATATATTTGAAGAATTGGCCTCGGTTTGCACATATTTGACAGATATTTTCCTCAATGACCTTTTATGTCATTAGAACTGGAAAGTGTCTTGAAAATCAAAATAAAGAAAAATTTCAGTGGCCTTATGTGCTTATCCCTTAATAGTCAGACCCATGGAGAAGTGATCCTGGCTCTACTCAGTAAGGATTTTGGAATTCTCTTCCAGGTGCCATCCTACTGGAGACCAGTTATAGCAACTTTTGGAGCCAGTTTCTATTGCTTAGCTCTCTTTTTCCCTTTGCCTCACTGGCTTTGGTCAGAGTGTTTCCAACTTTAGTTTTTAATCTTGACTTTGCTCTAGTCATTGTATCCACTTCCCCTTTGTACCAATACAAAGCTTTATAACAGCTTTGAGCACATTCAACCCGGTTCGTTGAAACCAGCCAAGACCTCAGCTTTTGGACCTCAGGCAAAGTTTGAATCAAACACCTACTCATAGGTTATATCTTTGGTGATCACCCAGAAACACAGTTTATACATTTAAAGTGTCTTAGGGAAAATGTATGAGACAGAATGCTGCACATTGCATTTTATTTTCCAGATTTATTGCCACATTGCTTTTAGGACCATCCTAATTTTGGATCCTGGTATTCATAAAGTGAAGAGATAAACTATGCTATGTACAACATACATTTGAATAACATTTACAGTATTATAGAAAACCTTTACGTATACCATTTAATTTTCTTAAGCAACTCAGTAACGTAATTCTCGTCCCTATCCTTCAGATAAGGAACTGGTGGTGCAGAAAGCTTCACAATCTGGCCAACACTCCATAGCTAGTAAGTCACAGAAGTACAATTAGAAACCAGGCGTTTTACCTCCAAATCTCATGCTCTTTATTAACAGCTTCCTTTTTTCTCCATTTTATGCTAAAAACTCCCTTATTTAAATAATCTGATAACACACTTAAGAGACTGAAAAGGTTATACATGAAGGTAATAGTGTGTATTTAGTGGAACTAGGCTTTGAGCACAATATAAACTTATTTTTTAAAAGGTCAAATTTGACTACATACGGGCCCAGTGGAATAAATCACCCTGCAGGCCCCTGCTGACATGCAAACAGGCTGCCATTTCTCTGGCTGGAGTTTACCTAGATAGGAATACACCCAAAATCTGAAGGCTGTAAAAGAGGCATCACTGCGAAGAGCTGACAATCAGTGTCGATGTGTGGGATGCAGTGTGGTGTCAGAAGACAGACAGGGATGAGGTGGTAAAATATTTTAACAGCTCCAACGTGTTCCAAAGATTGCTGAAGGAATGCCCAAGTCAAGCTTCCAAGTAAAACTGATTAGAGGAAAATTCTAGATGAAGTCAGAAGGAAAGTCATTAGGGGGATCTTCAGTTGAGAGGGAAAGAATAAGGCCAAATTTAAAAAGTTCAATATTATTCTGTGATATTGCCAAGTAATTCCCTACTTCTACCTTATCCCTCAATCTTCTATATATCTATACATAAGTAAATATATTGGAATGGTTTACTAGCTATTTGCTCAGATTTCATGGTCTCAACAACAGAAAAACATCTTTTGCCCAGACTTGAAATGTCAACTTGATTCATTCAAAGATTTCAGCTTAAAAACAAAATTGATCATGATTAATAGCCCCATTAAATAATGTCAGAGTGAACATAAATTGTGAAAGTATTTGAGAAGCTGCCAGGTAACATATTACACTATGCTCTATAAGGTAGAATTTGACAGGTGGGGAAGCAATGCAAATAAGCAATTAAAAAGTAAAGAATCAGCTGTATTGACCCATCAAATTCTATTCATATTCCTTAGAATTTATTCTAAGGAAATAATTCAACAGAAGCTCAAAGATTTCTGCACAAAGACTTTTTCCTTCAGTCTTATAGAAAATAGCAAAAACAAAACAAAATGAGAACGAACAAACCACTGGAGAATAGTTTAATAAATTACAGCGTAGCAATATTATGGAAATGTGTTAAATTTTGTATTGAGCAAAGCCTTTCATTAAGCTTTCAGAGAATTCCCAAAGGATGTATTTTAATCCCACTTATGATGAGAACTTGTTTTCAGATATGAATCATCATAAGTCATTGCCTTTCTGTCGTGTACTTTTTTCCAACATTGCTATTTGTTTTACATACAACAGAAACCCAGAATGATACACACTTTAAAGCCAATCCTAAGGTGCTTTACAAGCTTTTGCAACACCCTCGACAGGGAAAACTTTTCAGGGAAGAACAAAATGTTGACTAGAGGGAGGGTCTCTATAGAACAAGACCAGCTTAAAGAAACATTTCAGTAAAGCATTAATCAAAAGTTGCCGGCTTCTCTTTTAGGACTGAGCAATTTTCAGACAAATAATTTATTCTTTCTAAAGACAGATGGGTAGTTTTCCAACAGGGATTTTTCCCTTACATTTTTGTACTTGAACTGCTAGAAAAGCTTTGGTGTCACAGTAAGCTGGATAATATTGGCCGTAAGAGCCATTATTTACTGAGCACTTGGACTATGCCAGGAGCATTGTAAGTACTTGCATTTACCGATTGCAGTGTTGCAACAGTGCTATGAATTAGGTACTGTTGTTATCCCGATTTTACAAATGAGGAAGAACTAGGACACAGGGAGATTAAATAACTTCCCAAGGTTACTGGATTGGTTAACTGTGGTGTATTTTGCTTCTCACTAAAATGCTGGCCACAAATACCAGTAATGCCATTTGTTCAACCTAGTTACTTTTATACCTGTCAACTTTCTGTCCTAATGATTTCTATAACCAGGCATGTTTTCCCAGATAGCTCTGATACAAAATATTTTGTCCTGTTTTCTCCACATGTCCCCTGATACTTACAAAACCATGACTATTCATATGAGATATAAGCAGTATAATCTTTATTCATTCTTTTAAATTAATGCATTTTTGATTTTTACCTCCCTCCAGACCTAGCACACACGAACCTGTCTGCTCCCACATACCCTAAGTTACACTGCTGTGATTTGGGCTAGATTTGGAAGCGATGTGGAGACAGACAATGCTCTTCTCCTTATTTCATCTCAGCCTATGTCCCTGTTAATCTGTAGTAGAGCCTTATTCTCTTCCTTTGTAATGATTACAGATTGTAATTACATATCTATGTGTTTACTAGCTTATTGCCTGTCTTTCTCACTAGACTGTAAACTTCATGGGTACAAGGGTATGTCTTCTTTCAACAAGCACCTAGAATGGGTCCTGGCATATAGCAGCCACTCAACAAATGCCTTTTGTGTGAATGCAGCTGTGAAAATAGTAAAATTGGGAACATTTATCAAAGGCAAGGCAGTGCTATTTATTCAAACCCAACTCCATCTAAACCAGCCTTTCCTTCTGTTGCACATACAGGTTCATTCACCAATTCTTATGTCAACTAAATGGTTCTGTTTGCCACCCTCCTTTCTTCCTCTGGTCTTCTTCCTTCACCTTCAGTGCTCTTTTAATCTCTCCTGTCCTATTTCCACACATAAAACTTGTCCCCCTTTTCTCATTCCTCTGTCTCTGAACTATTTGGAAACAAATAAAAAATGTTTCTAAATTTTTCAAAGAAGCTTAGTTCCTATTTCTCTCAGGTTTTAAACTCACTTTATTTTGATAAGAACAAAGTGAGGTAGGGGTAGGAGAGGGAGATTCGGGCGTTCCTGTTCCTTACATGCATGTGAGGGACAAGGGCTGAAGGGAGGGGAGTCATGCCTGTGACAGCTACAGCTGCCCAGGAGTGGGGATGGCGCCCAAGGACAGGGAAGCAATCCTGGCACCTCCTGGGCCTGCACTTGCATGTAAGAGTGACCATGAGAAGAATGAGGAGGGGACTAAAAGCATAAGTCTATGGTTAGGGGCTGCCTTGCCACTTCCCTCACATTGTTTGAAGAGTATCATTTTAATATAGGGAATTATATCTCTCCTGGTTTTAAGATAGTGTTTTATAGTTTATTATAATCACATAATTACAATAGATGAATTTCCTAGTTTTGCTATTTCTAAGCAGATTTCTACATTGTCAAATATTTATCACAATAAATGAAAGTGAGATTATTTTAATTTCATAATGAGAGATACCCAAAGAAACATTTCCTGGGGTTTCTTAAGTACTTATTATGTGCCACGTTCTGAAGTAGGAGTTGCATTGTGATCTAGAAATATAGGAGTTATCATGGCAGAGTGTGATAAACTTATGCATACAGTCATATAGTATCATATGTTAAATATATGAGCACACACATACACACACATATATACACACACACATATATCTATATAATCATACATAAATATACACATATAGATAGATATACAGTAGCTCTCCAGATTTTTCTAAACTGACTGGGCTTTAGTTTGCTTGAGACAGGCAATATATCATGGTAATTAAGTGTACTGGCTTTGGAGTTAATTAACACAGATTTGATTCTCAGCAATACCATTTACTAGCTGTATAATTTTGAGTAACTTATGTAATGTTTTCTTAAATTTCCTTTTTGAATAATGAAAGAAATACTATTTAACTTACAAGATTGATGTTCTACATATATTTTAGCAATTAATTTCACAAAAACACTATGATATAGGTATTGATACTATTATCATCCCAATTTTGCAGATAGAAAACTGAGGCGTAGAGTGGTTAGGTAACTTGCTTAAAGTCATACAGTTAGAAGGGGGAAAACTAGGACCCATATTTGGGAGGCTGAACTCTAAAGCTTGCACTCTAAAAGACTAGACTAAAAAAATAACCAAAATTATCAAAAGGATGACTAAAAGGAAAAGATACAAAAAAAAAAAAAAATCAAGGAGAAGGCAAAGAATAAGGAAGAGAAGGAAAAAGAGCAAGCATATGTGCCAGGCCCTATGCTAGAAGCTTTTTAAACGTTATGTCAAACATCCTTACAACCCAGGGGAGGAGTATTGATGACCTTATTTAAAAGAAAGCTATAGTTCATATAGTTCTTAAGTGTTGATGTTGGAATTCAAAACTAGGTCCATCTGATTGTAAATAATGTACCTACACACATATTGTGCATCTTCTAAATGCCTGCCATAGTGCTTGGTTCTGGAGTTGACATCAAGAAAATACATTTCACAGCCCCTGGACTTAAGCAGCTTAGACTCTAATGGGGATGACAAACATGGTTGCCTGGACAAATAGAACACAAAATTGTTGGTGAAGAGAACATACCTATCTGTCCTAGGACAGAAAGGTCAAATTCCTAGGACTTGTGGTGGATCTTGAACTTATCCTGGGCCGAGAGGCAGAATTTTGGCACATTGTGGACAATTTCTATTTGTTAACTGCATAAGTGATAAGAAGAGTTAATTAGTGAAAAAACCTGATCTTCTTTTTCTGTTACCTTTTTCCTCACAGAGGGCCTAGTAGAACTGAAGGTCTAAGTTTTCTTCCTCCTACCTGGAAAGAAGGCAAGGTGTCGAAATTGTAGATGGGGCAAACTGGGGCAAACTAGGGCAAACTAGGGCAAGCTGTCTGCCTTGCTGACAACGGTCATGTTAAACCACAAATAAAATGTTGCAAACTTCCTGAAGTCAGGGGACCATATATGTATCCCAATACCCACAACAGTGACTGGACCCCAGTAGGGCTCAATAAAAAAATGTGCTAAAGGAAAGAATAAATGAATGAGAGAGAAAAAGATGGATTATTTCAGGGAAAACCTAGAGAAGTCAGAGGGAAAGGGAAAAAAAAGAAAAACTTCTAACCAGGATCCATACCATCATGTTACCCTTTCTTTAAGGCTTTCCTGTCCCCTTTCCTATAATTAATTACTTCCCTTTTTGTGTACCTAGGGTATCACCTACAAAGACTTAAAGCACCTACAACTTTTTACTGATGTTATTTCTTTACACCTCTGGTTCTACAATCAGGAGAGAAGTTATCTGGGGGAAGGGCAGTATTTTATTCATTCTTATATCTCTGGTGCCTAAAATATCATCTAGCTCATGGCAGACGACATGGTTGCTATGGTTTGAATACGTCCCCCAAAGTTCATGTGTTGAAAACTCAATTGCCATTGCAACAGTATTAAAAGGTGGGGCCTTTGGGAAGTGATTAGGTCATGAGGACTCTGCCCTCATGGATGGATCAAAGCCCTTATCACAGTGGTGAGTTAGTTATTACGGGGAGTGGGCTCCGGATAAAAGGACGAGTTCGGCTCCCATCTGCTCTGTCTCACGCACTGGCTCGCCCTTCTGCCACAGGATGACCCTTGCCAGATGCCAGCACCATGCTCTCAGACTTCCCAGTCTCCAGAACTGTGAGAAATAAATTTCTTCTTTTATAAATTACCTAGTCTCTGGTATTCTGTTACAGCAACACACAACAGACTAAGACAATGTTGAAATGGTGAATAATAGGTCCTCAGCAAGTGGTACTTATTTATTAACATTCACTGAGCAGAGAACCTTGCTTTCCTGTGACTGACTTCTGTCCAACTCTTTGCTAGCCTACTTGTTTTTGATGTCTGGTACACAACTAAGACATTCTGCCCCTTGTATCACTGACTTTCTTTAATTCACAGTTTAACTTCCTTCTCCATAAATGTCTGTATTGCCCCCTTGTGTCTCCTTTAGTGAAACTCCCACTAACCTCTGGTTTGGTACTTCTCCCCCTTCCTGTGAGGCTCTGCTGCCCTCTAGGGGCCTTGCTCATCACACACGTCTCAGGACCCAGTGTGATCCGTACTTGGCAGCACCGTCCTAGCGTAGGAGTGTCGTGCTCATGACAGTGCTGCGAAGCCTCAGAGCTCTGTTGCCTGCTCCAATAGTCCCCGGTTTATAAACTTGTGACTACATAATGTAGTTGATTTAGGAACATCAAACCTGACCCGTGCAAGCAAGTAGGCTGTCAAGAACTGAAACCCATCAACAAGTAGAGGCTTGGTAGAGGCTTCCAGGGGGTCTCAGTGCTCTTGGTACCAACAGGATCCTTGGCTATGAGTATTACACCCGCATCTTGGTGGTTTTCACATTATATCAACATTTATGCTGTAGAATCCAGTAGTCAACAACGAGAGTGTTCCACCTGACTAATGAACACTGATTTCCATCTCCGCCTGGGCCTTTGGGACACAAAAACTTCCTCAAAGGAATAGGGCCTGAAATTGCTTTTTGCTAAATCCGCAATCAGCATCTGGTTGCTATATCCAATGATGACTCTGAACCCTGTCTAATTTGACTTCTCTGTAACTGGAACATTTCATTTTTGAAACACTTTTTTTCCCTCTCATGGTATCCCTTGTATCTGGGTCTGAGATGACTCAGGTGATACTCATACTCAGAAATTATTTGTCTAGTTTCCAGGCTTTTCCTTATTTATTTCATCTCTGGGCTATGTCCTTGGTTCTCCCAAAACTGTACTTCAAACTCCAAACTGTCTGAGTCATTGGGCCAGTTTTTCTAGCAGCTCCTTGGACTTTTCCACTTAGATGGACTTAGAAATTTTAAATTTAACAATTCCGAAGCAAACACATCTTTCTTCAAACCTATTCTCCTTAACCTTCCCACCCCCAATCCCAAATTTATTTCCATCTAGCCCTGCCATCATCACATGCTCCCCCTGCCCAACCCTTTTATTTTAGTCTCCAGTCTGAACTTCTCTTCTGAGCTCAGGGGCATAATATTAACATGTCTTAATTTAATTCTTTATTTTATCCTTCAAACCTCTTCTCCCCAAGGCTGAATTATACAGGTCCAAATTCTCCTATTTACACAGGTAAAAACAATCCAAGACTCATCTTTATTTTTTCTCTTTCCTTTGTATACAACATCCAATTAATCATTAACTCCCATCATTGTGCTTTTTAGTTAAAATCATTGTAATTTCTCACCTAACCTGTCACAATGGATGTTTGATTTTCCCCTTCTCTTCTTGCCACTCTGCATTCTCTTCTATCTATAGAAACCAAAATGATCTCTTTAATATATTAATCTTCCATGTACATCCTCTTCTCAAATCTTCCAAAGCTTCCTATCACATTCGGGACAAAATATGAAATCTGTACCTCACCTTGTCTTGTTTCAACTTTTCTGCATTCGGTATGATGTTGGGTATGGGTTTGTCATGCATGGCTTTTAAAATTCTGAGGTATGTTACCTCTATGCCTAGTTTGTTGAGGACTTTTATCATGAAAGGGTGCTGGATTTTGTTGAATGATTTTTCTGCATCTATTAAGATGATCATATGGTTTTTGTTTTTGCTTTTGTTTGTGTTGTGAATCACATTTGTTGATTTACTTATTTCGAACCATCCTTATATCCCTTGGATGAAGCCTACTTGTTTCTGGTTTATTGTTTTTTTGATGTGCTGTTGAATTCGATTTCTTAGCATATCATTGAGGATTTTTCCATCTATATTCATAAGAAATATTGGTCTGTAGTTTTGTTGTTGTTATTGTTGTAGCCTTTCCTGGCTTTGGTATCAAGGTGATGCTGGCTGCACAGCATGTGTTGGGGAGGATTCCCTTCTTAATATTATGGAATAATTTCTGTATTATGAGTACCAGGTCTTCTTTGTAGATCTAATAGAATTGAGCTGTGAATCTATCTGGTCCAGGACTTCTTTTTTGGGGGGGAGGGGAAGTCGGGGAGGGTTTTATTACTGTTTTGAACCCAGTGTTCATTATTGGTCTGACCAGGAGTTCTGTTTCTTTCTGGTTGAGTTTTGGGAGGTTGTGTCTTCCCAGGAATTTGTCCATTTCCTCTACGTTCTATAGTTTATGCCTGCAGAAATTTCTGTAATGTTCATGGATAATGTTTTGTATTTTTGTGGTATCAGTTGTAATAATGTCACCTTTTCCATTTCTGATTGAGCTTATTTGGGTCCTTTTTCTTCTTGGTTAATCTAGCAAGAGGTCACTTGATTTTGTTTATCTTTTCAAAGAATGAATTTTTTGGTAATCCTTTCTATTTTTTTTTCCCAGTTCATTGAGTTATGCTCTGATCTTCATTATTTCCTTTCTTCTGCTGGCTTTGGATTTGTTTTGTTCTTCCTTTTCTACTTTCTTGATGTGTTGGAAATACTAGAACTATGAAATGCCTTGTGTGTATAGGGGGTGAGGAGTTGGGAGAGATGACATATAGAAGTTGAGATAAAAAAAAAAGATGTCCATATGACTGAGGAAGTGTAAAGAACTTATTTTAGCCAAAAAGTTAGAGAAAAGGATATTCTTATCATCCTGCCCTTGTTTATTTCTTTCATCTTTACTAAAGGAATGGAGCTTGAGAGATGAGAAAGAGTCATTAATTCAGAGTTATGCCTGAGGCATATTTTTCTCTGGTTTGAAATGTTCTGGTCTGAAAGAGGTATGACTTGCATGCACCATATCTGGTGCAGCGAGGCCACTTCCATGCAGGGCTAATGCAAATAAAAGGAACATTTCTTGAGACAGAATTTTGAGAACAAAACTGCTTAGTTTACCTTACCAACCAGACAATTTCTATCAGTTAATCAAAAACATTTTCATAAATTTTAAGTAGTAAAAAATGGGACCACTAAAATAACATGCAAATTAAAATTCACTGTAATCACAGCATTCAAGAATATCAATTCATTATACAAAAGGAGTGTTTTAGATGCAATTCATCAAATTCATCCAGACATAGTCTTTAATAGCTCCACAAATATACTTCAATTATTGCAGATCAAACCATTTAATTAATAATTACAAAGCATTTCTCCCCTCAAAATAAAACACCTTAAAATATATCATTCAAAACACTACAACCAATCAGATCTAAACCTTCTTATCATTCACTTTCTACATGTCTAGTAAGAGAAATATATTTCAATATTATATTACCAGACAGTAGTAGACAGAGAAGTGAAAAGTTGACTTATTTTCTTGGAAAGTGAACTACTATTGAGTGCTGATTCATCATTAGAGGAGAAGCTAGGTCTTCACCAGAGAGAATAGAGAAGTGAATGTTTTCTGGTATATTTATTAGAGAACATGCTAAAAGCAGGCACTGAGTTAGTTGCTGGTGATGGAGGGAAAGAAGGCAATGCCTGCAAGAAACTTACAGCCTAGCACAGGGGAAAAAACATTCAAATCAACAACACAATACAACCTAACGGGTTTTACATGAGAAGATTCAGAAAGTTCAATGGAAATACAGTTTATAAAAGATGTTCAATATTTGGGTTAGGAATTGGAGAATTAAGAAGGTGTTTTCTAGGTAAAAGAAAGGAAGATAAATGCAGGCCTTAGCAGAGGCAGGAAGAATAGTATATACATAGACAGGAGCATACCAAACAAAGAACTGGCCTAAGGCTGGTTTATTTGGGGAACTATATACAGTTTGGCACTGTAGTATAGTATGTGTTTGGATGTTGGTTGGAGGAGTGATGGTGGTGGGGGTATTGGGAGATTGGTGGCTGGACTCAAGGTTGCAAAAGCCAAGTCATTTTATATTGAAATGCATGTGTACCTGCCGAAATTAATTTGAGCGTTGACTAATGTGATCAAATTTTCATTTTAAGAAGATCATTCTAGCAGCTGTTGGGACAGGTTGGTTCATTGATAATTTAGGACTTTAAGTCAGTAGTTCAGACAATAGATTATGAGGAGCAAACCCATGGAGATATTAGTGAAACTGCAAAAGATAAGATAAAATTGGTAGGAGAAATGACTGATTGGATGTGAAGAGTCAGAGGAAGTAAAATGTCAAGGATGGTATAGGTTTGGACAATAAGGCTAAAGTCGAAGCTTTTATCCAGAGAGGAAATAGAAGATGAGGAAAACCCTTCAATCAATGTCTGGAAAAGTGGTGATGAAATCATTATTGAATTTCTTGGTCAAAAGAATATTTTCCTGTGATAACCTGCCTTTCATGTGAAAATTATCCAGACTGTCAAATATACTTAATTCTAAAAATTGACCAATATTTGCATGAAGTGGTTGTTTAAGGACTGTCTGGTAAATTTCTACTGTACCTGACCACTTCTAAAATATACTTTCCACAATCTCACATATTTTAAATTAACAACTTTAGAAATAGTCATCATTTGAAGAAAAGAAATAAAAATAAATCATGACTGATAAAAACAAAATCATATACTTCTTCTGTATCTGTCTTTAGGAAGCATATCCCACTCCTTGTACCAATTTAGATCAAGTCTGTGCTATCTGCATTATGCAGACATTTCAGGCGAGAAACTGAAATGTCCTTCTCATGTGTACTTGCTTTCATGACCAAGCCAGATCGTCTTTGGACCTTAACTGGATTATAATACAGAATAGTACTCTAGACAGTGGCTTTATGTCTTACAGAAAGAGAAAGTGGTAAGGGAAGGAGATAACAAAAGAAAATGGGGCAATGGATAGTCATTTAGTTTGTCAAGAGGGTTAAATAGGAGGAAGCCCAACTGAAATCAAATTATAGAAATGATAGTTTCTCAAATGTCTTTCTCAATTCTGGCCTTTGATTGATTCCTACAAAGTCTTTACTACTCTTTCAAATACAATTTAGTGTTTATAATTTCTGGTAGCTAAAGTCATGGACTTTAGAGACAAACTGCTTAGATTTGAATGTTAAGGTCCAATCCTTTCCAGCTAGCTGTCCTTGTGCAATTTGCTTAACCTCACATGCCTCAATTTCCTCATTTATAAAATAGGGATACTAATATTACCTGTCTCATGGGGTTATTTCAATGGTTCCATCAATGTCTACGAGGCACCGAACATAGAGCCTGACACATAATAAATGTTCAGGGAAAGTCAGCTATCATCACCAACATCATTCCCATCATCCCCTTTCCACATCCTAAACTCCATTTTCTCTTCTGTGGGTTCTGCCTGTTGAAACTTTTGGCTTCACCAGCATCACTAAGGAGTGCCTGCGAGTTTGACTTTAAATCCAGGGGTAGCTGCAGGGACTTCCTGACACCATTCTTAGTCTCCTTTCTTATCTATCTTCCACCAGCAGACATAAATCTCTTCATACTTGCATTGAGCACATAGATATAAAATGTCGTAGGCTCTAATTAATTTTCACTAACAGGAAAAGCTACCTGCCCCTTCACCATTCTTTGTTACACTCCACCGATTGGGCGACTAGGCACGTGAGGGGGAAGATTGGCTTCTCATTCTTCTTGCGAAACTTCTTCAGTTGGTACCTCTGGGAATCAGCACATGTACTGTTAGCACTGCTCCTACAAAAGTTTGCCTCCAGCTGCATGTATTAAGCTCCCTGTACAAGCCCATAGTGGCAGGCCTTGATCTTGCTACACAAGCTGAGCGTGTCCTGTGCAGAAATGCTCTCTCTGTGGAGTTGCCCAGAGGCCCCTGCCTGCCACCTAGTGGCCAGGAAAGAGACCTAATCTGCTGACTGCTGGGGCAGTGGCCCAGCAGGGTAGAGGAAGGGGTAGGGATAGGGGTAGAGGTAGCGGGTGGGCGGGAAAGAAAAGGAGGAAAGGCTGAGTCTGTAGACAGTTGACACATAAGGCCTGGTTCTACACTAGCATCACTAAGGATGCTCAGAAATACCCTGGAGTTTAAAGGCTGTCTGCTCCTTTCAGCCTACAAGTTGCTGTCTGTCTGGCGCTATTCTCCCTGGAGATACAGTCACAAAACAGTGTCTGTACAGAGAATACAATTAAACAAAAGCTCCTGGAAATGTCCAAGGGGAAATTAGATAACATGTGCTTTGATGCAAGGATTTGGAGTTTGAAGGTGAAAAAGACAGTCAAGACATCAGAAGTCTGCATCTGCTGAGCTCCAGTTCAGCACATTAGCATTCTGTTAACGTGTCTTTTTAAGTTCTTCACTGAAGTCAATTTGCTCAGTTTTTCTCAAGTACCATCAGACATTTCAAACATCCTTTGGATTAAAACAAGTCCTAAAGTTAGACTTCTGTTATGAGTGAATGTTGAAATCAATTTTTTCCCTATATTTTCATTAGTTAATCAGTGAAAGAAAAAAGTGCTTGCTAGTCCATTCAAGCTATAATATTTGGCTCTCCTGGCAGGCACCAGCTCTGTACATGAAGGAGAAAAGCCTACTTTTGTCCTGGTCCGTTCTCCAGCAATAGGCTGTGCACCGGTGGGCTGTACACAATGGCTGGGTAGTCCCTGAGAGATGTGTCCACAATTTGCTCTGAACTCCAGTTTCCTCTCATTTTCCTCCAGTGCTCCTTTACCTTTTCTGCAATGTCATAATGTGTCCCCATGAATAGATGCACACCGTCTGGTATACCTAACTCTCACCAAAGGAAGGAATATGGTCCTGTTCTTTTCAGCTTCTGACTGAGAGCTTGGTGGGATCCAGAGTGAAGTGGGCAGGATACAGCAGAGGGGAAGTTAAGATGGATGGTGTCACGCAGCAGAAACTTGTTTATCTACGTAGAAAGATTCAGTATGGCTTGATCTCATTTTTACCTCCTGTATTAGCATGGCAGCAATTTATTGAGCACTTACCCAGAGCTAACCTAGGGATGAATACATTCTCACTCTCAATGATCTCTGATAGAATATGCGTATTGCAGGGCACAAATACAATGACTTGCGCCGTGAGACGTATGACCAGAGTAAAACCTTATAAGATGTCATAGGATCTCACAGGAATTTTGGGTGGGGAAGACCAAGATCTTCTCTCCCTTTGCCTGAGCCAAGGTGGTTTATCTTTTAGGGAGTGTTGCGGTCAGGATAGGATCATTCATTTGAGCTCCAGATCTTATGGAAGATGGTTTCTATTGCTGTTGTGACAAATGACCACAAACTTGGTGACTTAAAAAAATACAAATTTATTATTTTACAGTTCTGGAGATCAGATGGCTTTTACTGGGCTAAAATCATGGTGCGAGCATGACTATGTTCTTTTCTGGAGGCTGCTTGTGTTCTTTTCTGGAGGCTGCTTATGTTCTTTGGCTTCTAGACCCTTCTCTCATTTTCAAAGCCAGCAGAATAGCATCTTCAAATCTTTATGACTCTGGCATCCCTGCCTATTTCCTATAAGGACATTTGTGATTATACTGGGCTCACCTGGATAAGCCAGGATCATCTTCTCTTAACATAATAACACCTGCAAAGTCCCTTTCTCCAGGTAAGACAACATATTTACAGGTTCCAAGGAATAGGATGTGACCATGTTTGTAGGCCATTATTCTGGCTATTGCAGAGGACATCCATGTTTATTATTTTATTTTGTCACCTCTTTTGTTTTACTCATGCCATCTAAGATTGAATGAGGTTTCCTTGTTTAATTTTGCTTTTATTTTTATGGCAGTAGTGTGTGGTGACACTGAGATACTAGCCAAGTTATAGCCCAAGAACTTTTCAGATTCCCTGTTAGTTCACTATGTTTCTTCATCTGGCACTGATACAGTTGTTTATTTGGACTTGAATGTGGGGGGATGGTAACTGGCCTCCTGGATTGGACATTGGCTTCAGTGAGGCAAAAGGAGAGAAGCTGGATGAACATTTTAGAATCGTTTCTGAAACTTCTGTAGAATTTACCAGATGGGCAGGGTGGAAAGTATGCTTAATAACTTAACCAAAAGTGAGCCTCTTATAATAGTCATGTTATTATGTTACCCTCCGGTGGGCAGACAATGCCTTAGAGTTTAATGAATCTGCAAAGCAAAAGTCCTAATATGGAGCAAACAGGAAGGAGAAAACAATTCCCCACTTGATATATCCTCCTATTAGTCAAGCATTGTGGAAAAAACATGGTGTTTGGATTCAGACAACCTTGAGTTTGAATCCCATTTGTGTCCCTTACCAGCTGTGTAATCTTGCACAGATTACTTGACCTCTCTCAGCCTCAGTTTTCTCACTTTTAAAACAGAGTTAATAATAATAATATCTGATTCACATGGTTGTTGTGAGCTTAGAATTGCTAAGTCCATGGTTCTCAAAGTGAACCTACGGTGTGATTCCTAAACAGCAGCATTGGCATTACTTGGGAGCTTGTTAGAAATGCAACCTCTCTGGCCCCACCTCAGACCAATTGAATCAGAAACTCTAGGCTGGGAGCTTTATTCCATAAAATAGTAGTATGCAAAACACGTAGACTCATGTCTCACACATTATTGGCACTTGTTTAACAAATGTGGATTGTAATTACTCTTTTTACTGAGAGCTTCATTATATTCTCCATGCTTTGCTTTTCAGTTATTGTGCATTTTGGAAGAGCAAGGTCAGTGACAGATCTATTCATTTACCGAGTCATGGTCTTTCTTTTTTCTCAAACTAAAAAAGTCACACAAATAAATAAAACAACATTATTAGCTTGCATTTCTGGCTGTGCCATTTCAACTCAGCAGAGGGGGAATCACGCTCTCTGGCAGCTTCTGCCATCCAGAGTGTGCTGCATGATGCCACAGAGCAAGGCCAGGCAGCAAGCTTGTGCACCTGAGAAACACCATGACTATTTCCTACAACTGATTTTTTTTTTTTTTTGGCTAAACGTAAGTGAAAAACGTGAGCAAACACTTGCCTCACTAAAGAGCTTCACATTATGTGATGCATAAAATTTACTACAGTGATTTCTCATTTAGTCTCTACATAATTAAGTGAAGATGGATTCACATGTTCTGGGCCAAGTTAAAAATCATTTCTTTTATGAAGAAATATAAATGCACTGCCAAAATCACAACGGGAATGAAAGAAATGGCTGACACCCACAAACCGCCTTTAAACACTGAGGAAATCTTGACTTTTAGAAAAGCACTTAAGCAGAACATTCTTACCCTGCCACCTAAAATGTAATGGAAATTTGGAGGGCCAAGGGCCCCCAGCATAAAGCAATGATTACTAGTAATTCAGGAAAAAAATCAAGTATTTCCATTTCTGTAACTTTCCTGAAGAATGACATCATGGAATCTCCTCTTAGATTATGTCACCAGAGCTGTATGTTGGCTGGACATGATCCAAGATGACCCCATAATTAGGAAAAAGGAAGCTCACATCTTGTGGATGTGGACTGTGAAACTTACTCTGTATTATACTCACAATGACCCTGTAAGCATAATATAGAGTGAGATGAATATTATTGTCCTCATTTTCCAGAGGCTCTGAGAGATTAAGTGCTTTGTCTAGGGTCCCAGTTTGTAAGTGACAGGGCCAGGATTAGAATCCATGCCTTTGCTGACAAGGCTCAGTTCCCTATACCACACTAATTCTGCAAAACTATAACATGAGAGACACTAATGTCTACCTTGTTGCATGAGGTTATCTTGACTGATTTGACTGTCTACTGAAAAAAATGTCACCTTTAGGGTTATTTCTCTGAGACTAAAAATCAGTATCAAAATGCATGGCAAAAATACATTCACCATGACTTTATTTATCACAACCACCACCACAACAAAATGAGATACATGGTTGAGAAAATGAATCCATTGGAAAGGCAGCATTGCAATGACAAAGAACTTTGAAGACATATAGACCTGAGTTTGAATCCCAAATTTTGGTTCTACCACTTACTAAGTTCACTAACTAAAGTTAGGTTGGCTTCTAGGTGCCTCATTTATTATTTTTTTCTTATCTGTGGGTAGGGAGTATTGCTTTTTATTATAAAAATACTATGTGAAGATCTCATGACCTCCTTAGTTAAATATATTCCTAGGTATTTTATTTTC
>CAUYRB010062998.1:0-19952 GCA_963574695.1 Propithecus perrieri
GAAGACCAGTGATTAACAGCAGAAACAATAACTAATGCTATATACAGCTCAATTAGTTCAGCTTATACAATTCTGACTAAAAATTGAGCAAACTTTCTACTTGTTGGGTGCCAAAACCATTGCGCTCAGATCCCCTACAGACAAGAGCAGAGCTTTTAATGAAAAACCTAAACAAGTGGGATCAAGCTCCTGAAACTTTTTTTTTTTTTTTTTGAGACAAAGTCTCACTCTGTTGTCTTGGCTAGAGTGAGTACGTGGCGTCATCCTAGCTCACAGCAACTTCAAACTCCTGGGCTCAAGCAATCCTTCTGCCTCAGCCTCCCGACTAGCTGGGACTACAGGCATGCGCCACCATGCCTGGCTAATTTTTTCTATATATTTTTAGTTGTCCGATTAATTTCTTTGTATTTTTAGTAGAGATGGGGTCTTGCTCTTGCTCAGGCTGGTTTCGAACTCCTTAGCTCAAACAATCCGCCCGCCTCGGCCTCCCAGAGTGCTAGGATTACAGGCGTGAGCCACCGTGCCCGGCCAAGCTCCTGAAACTTTTCTTCAAAGAATTATAACAGGAGATGAAACATGGCTTTGTCAACATGATCCTGAAGACAAAGCACAATCAAAGCAATGGCTACCAAGAAGTTGAAGGGGTCCAGTCAAAGCAAAACTGTACTAGCCAAGAGCAAAGATCATGGCAAGGAGTTTTTCGGGGATGCTGAAGGCATTTTGCTTGTTGACTTTCTGGAGTGCCAAAGAATGATAACATTTGCTTATTATAAGAGTGTTTTGAGAAAGTCAGCTAAAGCTTTAGCAGAAAAATGCCTGGGAAAACCTTACCAGACAGTCCTTCTCCATATGACAATGCTCCTGATCATTCCTCTCATCAAACAAGGACAATTTTATGAAAGTTTTGGTGGGAAATCATTAGGCATCTACCTTACGCTCCTGGCTCCTTCTAACCTCTTTTTGTTTCCTAATCTTAAAAAGTCTGTAAAGGGTGCTCATTTTCTTCCTGTCAATAATGTAAAAAAGACTACATTGACATGGTTAAATTCCCAGAGCCCTCAGTTCCTTAGGCATGTGCTAAATGGCTGGTATCACCTTTTACAAAAGCATCTCGACCTTGATGGAGATTTTGAGAAATAAAGTTTGTATTTTTTTAAATTTTTATCTTTTAGTTCAATTTCCATGACTCTTTTGAAGTCTCCTCTTATGTGGAGTTAAAAAAGCAAAAGTAGAGAGTAGAATGGTGATTACCAGGGGCTGGGGTGGTAGTGGTGAAAGGGGTTGGGGAGATGGTCAAAGGTTACAAATTTCAGTTCCATAGAACAAATAAGTTCAAAAGATCTATTGGACAACATGGTGACTGTAGTGAATAACAATATATTATGTTCTTGAAAAATGCAAAGAGTAAATTTAAGGTTTTATGGTTCTCACCACAAAAATGACAATTACATGAGGTGATGCATGTGTTAATCAAAATATCATGTGGTTCATGATAAATATATGCAATTTTATCTTTCAATTTAAAAACTAAAATAAACGTATTTATGTATATGGAGTGTCTAAGATCTTGTAGGGCAAGAATAATGACTGCTTTTGCTGCCATTTAATTTTTCTCATGGAATACCTTAAAGGAGTCCATTCTTAAAGAAATTTCATAGTCATATTAATTTAGAAAATTTTAAATGGCTTCTGTATTGCTATGTTTGACAAAACCATGAATGTGATGAAATACAATGTGAATCTCCAAGAAAGTGATATTATATTTGGTATTTCCCAAACTATTTTAACTATGCACTCTTTTACTCACGAAGTCTCTCATAGGCAGATATGTGGAAATTTTGGAAAGGACACCCTACCTAGAAAAGAATGCCAAAACTTCCTTCCTGGTTGTATCAGTCCACTCATCATTCTACTCTCAAGCCACAGTGCTCATTCTGCTAGATTGATATAATTCTCCCTCCACTGGGTCTTCTCAATTCACATAAGTTTTTATTATCATTAATAGCAGTAGGAACAGCAGCAGCAACAGTTTACTTCATGATTTACATATGTCATTTAATTTAACCCTTGACATAACCTCAGAAAGCCTCACAGGCAATATTCTTATTGCACATTTTCTTAGAATATCAGTTTTCAGGTATTACATGAATTACCATATTTTATTTTGACAGCACATTTATAAGATAAGAATATTTTATTCTTTAATTAGGTGAGGGAACTGAGGTGCAAGGAAATGAAATTATTTGCCCAAAGCCACCCAGCTAGTGAGTGTCAGACAAGAATATGATACCAATTATTTGGAATCCTAATGTATATTCTTTCTTCCACACCAGTTGACTGAGAGAATAATGGAACACTTACAAATATTGAAAGAAATGAGAGAGGCGAAGTGTGAAAAAATTATTAGTTGAAGAAAAGTTAGATGGTGGCAAGAGAAAATAGAATTTAACTTCACAAATACACAGTTCTTAGTGTGATTAATCAAAAGGATTTTACAAATATGATTAAGTTAAGGATCTTGAGATGTGAAAATTATGCTGGATTATCCAGGTGGGCCTGATGTAATCACAAAGGTCCTTGTAAAGGAGAAGCAGAAGAATCAGAAAAAATATAAGAAAAGCAAAGGTCAAAGAGGAGAGAAGAAGCTATTCCGCTGGCTTTGGAGATGGAGGAACACACCACAGCCAAGGAATACAGGCCCATGCATTCCTAGAAGTTTGAAAAGGCAATGTAAGGGATTCTCCCAGAGAGCCTCCCAAAGGAGTACACACAGCTTAATTTTAGCCCAGTGATTCTGAACTTCTGACTTCAAAACTGTAAGATTATAAAGTTATGTTGCCTTCAGCTGCTAAGTTTGTGGTACTTTGTTAGAGTAGCCATGGAAAACTAATACATAAATCAAGAAAGGAGGACATGAAGGGAAGGGAAGATAGAGGGAGGGGGAAGAAAAGGAAAGAGAAGGAAGAAAAGAAAGCAGGGAGAGAATAAGAAACTGCGAGAGTCAGCTGACTTAGAAAATCAATCAGGGTAAATATAATAAGAAAGGGGAGGGATTTTGTATTCACTAGAATTTTTCTCAGAAGGGCATTGTATGTGGCTGGAGGTGAGGGGCACGTTAGATCCTAGGCAGTGTGTTGGAACAACAGATGGCTCCTAATCTTTCATTTTAGTCTTGGAAAAAGGAAAAGAGAGGGACATTTACATTTACATTGATTGAGAACTCACAATGAATTAGTTGTCAGCCTTTGTAGTAGAAGATATTATTCTCAATTTTATAGATGACAAATTTGAGGCTCAGAAAGTATGAATAAATAATGGAGTCAGGATTCAAAACCAGATTGGTGTCCTTCTAGAATGAGGAATTAAAGGACCTGAAATGGAGAAAAGCAGAAAGAACAGGAATCCAAAGCAGCAAGTTAGAATGTGTTTGTGTGCAGTTACAGGAGGGAGAGAGAGAGAAAATGGCTGAGAATTACTGATGTGCTTGCCAGAATATTGAGGAAGAGTTAATCAGGAAACAAATATCAAGATTTCTGGGCCTCCGGGTGTGCATTAACTTTAATTTGTGGTGAGCTGGCTGGCAAGCATTGACAACTACTCCACGGGCAGTATCTTTCCAATTGAGCCACTTTCATTACCATTGCTTTCTATAGTTTTTTCATTTGCTTCTCTTTATGAACATGTTTACCAGACACAGATAAGTCAATCCTACTGAGACTCTGTTTTTACCTTTCTATCATAACTGAAAGGAGCTGGATTCTATTATTAATTTTAACTACTTTCCAAAGAAACTTGACACTTTCTCTGTCAAGAAAGTGACACTGAGAAAATTCCCCTCTACCAAACCTCCTTTTTATTTTTCCTCTCTGTTTGTTCCATTTTAATAAATATGTATTGAATTACCACGTGCCAGATAATGGGCAAAGTGGTGGAGTAAGACATGTTCCTCTATACCCTATACTAAAAGGAGTAACAGGCACTTATGCAAACATCCCCCCAAATGTGAAGAGCTCAGTGACTGTGAAATGCCCGGGATGGAGCAGGGGTACAGTGAGAAGCATACAACTGAGCATGGGAGTCAGGAAAGCTTCTGGAGAGTGCTGGTTTGTGCTGTGGAGACTTGGTTCAGTTGGTAACTATGTTTTCCAGTATACATTTCCCTGTATAGTTCCAGGTTAGAAACGAACAAACAAGAAACTTTGACAAGATTTCAAAGGCAGAAGTGAATCAGTGGCCATTGCCTTTGGAAGGTATGTGAAGTCAGTTATGGTGATGGGTAGATGCAGACATAACTAAACGGAGCCACACCGTTCTTGCTCTTCTCTGGTTGGCATCCGGCTCGTCTTCCTGAATGCTGGCTTTCTAGATGAACAGAAACTCCAGGCCCACTACCGTATGCTTGACAGCAGACCAGAAGAGATGTAGCCATATAAATAATGGGGATAATACCTCTCAGGTTAATTTTTAGGATTAAACGAGTACCATGGTGGCCAAACAATGGTATGTATTGTTAATTTTGAGACTAAAATTTTGCCTCCATAAGGCAATTCCAATCTCAGCTGTTGGAGCTTGGGAGACATTAGATATGAGACAGGAAAACAAAAATGCCATAAAAAGAAATGGCTTCACCATAATGGGGAAGAGTCTTCTAGGCAACACTTGGTCTAAAAATCATTCATTGCCTAGTTAAAGACCACTTTTTTAGTATAGTCACAGAGAGTACTCATAAGCATTTTCTAGAAATTATTTGTAAGTAGAAGGCATTGGTGGAGCTTTCTGACATTCAGGAAAAATTGGACCTTATATAATAGATATCCAAAAATTACCGATGTGGACAATCAATAGAAATTGGGAGAAGCAGTAATAACCAGAGAATTGGAAACACAATTGAAGAGTCTGAAATTGAAAAAGGCAGCCTCTGCACTTCATGAATATGAACACTTAATATTGAGCAATGCTTTCCTTTTGTCAGATACTATCTAGTTGTTTAAATGCATCAATTCATTGACTTAACGAGGAATCCTAAGAAATAGGTGACATTTTTACTTTTAGCCTACAGGTGAAGAAAATAAGACTCAGAGAGATTAAATCACTTGCCTGAGCTCATTGAGTTAGTAAATGACAGAGATAAAATTTAAACCCAAGTCACCTCACTCTACCCTGGGCCTTACCCAATACACTCTGTAGTGTCTCACACTTTAAAAGACAGAACATGCAACAGTTATGAACAAAGACTCTGAAACCCTCCACGGTTGATATGTCAGCACCAATACATGGAAATGACTATTCTAACATGAAACATCTTGAAAAGTGGAACATTATGGGGCAAAGAATATAACAACAGAAATGAAAAAGTGATCTAGATCAGGGCTAAAATGAGAGAGAAATGAAAGAAAAACAAAAAAAGAATGAGTTGGAAGATGGGCTCACAGCTAGATCATATACTCCTAGCATAGGGCTACTGAGTAGACCCAACTGAGAAAGAATGGTAGTTACAGGGGACACTATTGTTGGTGCCCTGCCCAAATCCCCTCTCCTGTCTGGTATATCAGCTGCCTTGAGTTTTGCCTCCTCCTCGGGAGAACTGCCGTCTATAAGACAGGGAGGCCTTATCCCAGTCCCACCTCCTCCCAATATATGGACAGATCCATATATTGTTGTCAATGACTGACTGCGTAACCTAGTGTGTAGCAAAGGCCACTCCCTGACCAAGGTGAGGCCAAGCTGAAGATGGTTCATGCATCAGAGCTTCCCACTGTGAACAGACTAACGTGTGTTTCTAGTTTCTTGATTCACATTTTCTGCTGCCCTATCCTGTTCTCTTACTCTGTTATCAGAATCCAGGGGGCAAAACCATAAAACCAATCATTTTAAATGTCACTATTACTATCACATTTTTGTGGCAAGCTGCCCTTTATTGTTCTCTGTAGTAGTAGCCAATCATACGATTGGCTACTACTTTCTAGATTATTTATTATGCTCCAGGCACTGGGTTAAGCATTTGACACATGTTATCTCATTTAATCTTCTTAATACTCATGTAGTGACTAGTAGTATGCTAAAGTTAAGTATTAGAAAACTGAGATTCAGAGAAATTAAGTGCCCACTCATAGTTACTTTGGTCAGTATAGCTTCAGAGCCAGAATGTGAACCCAACCCACTCACCCCAAATTAGTGCTCTGTACACTCTACTACAATACATCTATACCCTGTAAATAGGTCTATATTAACAGAAGTATCAATTTTCCTTGTTAAATGCAATAATTTTATAGTTACTGGACATATTATAGCAGCAATGTTAGAGTGCTATTATTTAAAAAGTATATTTCAGGTATTTATTCCTTGTCATTTGTATTATATTCAAGCATTTGTGAAGGCTTTACTGAAAAAAGCATTTGGGGTTCTTTCAAGGGTATCCTAACAGTAACATTGCAATTGTTCATCTGTATTCTGTTATGTTTCTTTGGTGGGAGATACCTTATCTACACAATATAGCCCAACTGATTGTTTGCACTCCTGTGCAGCTATCTCTTTGGTATATATCAATGAGGGAAATATGCAGTACATTTCTATTACTAAATTCACTAAAGGATGTGTCTGTTACCAAATCAAAAGCAACTCAACTAAGCTAATACTTGGGAAGAAAATGAGTACTACGTAAGTGTTAAATGTCAGAAAATTCTAAAAATTCATTATAATGTATCTATTTTAATCTATACAATCCATTATGATTTTAACAATAAAATAAATTATGTTTTTGCTCACCCTGAAATGATATAATATTGTTCATCTTAATATTACCTGCAGAATAGAAGTCTGGGAAAAATCAAGTCTTTTAAAAATTAATAAAACTTAATTTAGATTAACCATGATATTATTTAGCCTTTTAAAGCAAATACTTATTTGGGACTGATTTTATTATTCACAGGTCCACAATAAATATTTTTTTATGAATGCCTCATTAAAAAGAAAATATTTCTGTCAGGCTATTAACTGTACTTCCTTGCAAAAGCTTTTACAATTCTGTGAAAATATCTGTGTGTGCCTAGGATGTCAGACATATGGACATCATCTGCCGTGAGTCACTGTGAAAATAGCTCAGAATTACTGCCATACAGGGGTGTATAAAACAGACTTAAACCAAAGCTGAAATAGGACTTATGTTTATGATGCAGCTATTCATGCCCACTTTTTTGTTATTAATTTGCTTTTTAAAAAATGCCTTTTGTCAAATTAAAAAAATCATTCGGGGGTCTACATACATTTGTCATCAAGGATATATTACTTTTCTTTATGTGGCCTTTGGTTTTTCTGTCTTTTCTGGTCACATTAAATTTGTTTCTTTATTCTTGTTTTTAATTTGGTGTTTCTGAGCTAAGATAGCTCCTGTCTGTATTTTGTAATAATGTACGACATTAAAAAGATACCCACATAAATTACAGTTGGAAAATGATAATTCGAGCAAGGATGTAACACAAGTGCTCCTGTCCTCTGCCCAAGCCAGTTCTTGAATGGAGATAGACTCAAATTCTGAAGCTGGGAATTGGAAGCGGAAAGAGTGGGTTGAAAGTGACAGCCTCACAGTCATGTGGGATTTTTCTAAATCTGGTGTTTGTGTATGGAACAACTATCATAGTCTGTATGTTTGTGCTTTTTGTTCAGACCAAATGAAAATTGAGTATTTTCATTCACAATGCAATTGTTTAGTCCTATATTTTATGCAAGTGAATTTTTTATACTATTCATAACATTATGTCATGTTTTACTGTATCATGCAAAATGTTAAAATATTTTTATAACCATATTTTATGTACAAACTATCCCATTTGTTTCAAACTTTAATCTGGATCCAAATACCGGGTTTAATATGTAATACGTAAAATTTAAACCAAACAATTTTAAGAAAATCATTTTTATATTTAGATGATTTCACCTGAGGGTGCAAACATGATTGAAATTTGTTGTTAGTCTGTTTGTCAAAGCATGTCATTGTGTATTCTGACTGCCTATAGGACAAGCTGTGAAACGTCTAGATTCCAGAGCAGCAGACTGCATCCATTCTCAACAAACCCTCCCCACCGTCTGCCACCAGCTCCCATGAAGCAGTGATCAGAACAAGGTTGGCTCAGCTTGGGTAAGATGTAAGATTTCATGTGAAAAAGACTACGTCTACAAAACAAATTCCCAAATATATGATATGTGCTGAGATTTTGAACTTGATGAAGAAGTTTGTGGGGTACACACACACACGCACACGCTTGCACTCATACATATATGTTTTTAATCTTTTTTAGCGTCTTACAATAAAAAGCACAAATTAGTCTATAAAAATCTTGTATATTTTTAAGGATAATTTCATAAAAATATACATACAGAAAAGTACAAAAACCTGTAAGTATATAGCTCAATGATTTTCTACAAAATAAACATAAATGTGTAAAGAACAGAGCACCCATATTCAGAAATGGAACATTATCAGCATCCTGGAAAAATGACTCCTCCCCCCTCCCAGCCACTACTTTTTCCCTGTGGGTAACAAAATATCCTAAATTCTAACACCAGGGATTGGTGTCATCTATTTATGAAATTTATATGAATGGAAACATATAACATATACCTACATTTTTTGCCAAACATTTTGTGAATTTTATCCATGGCTCCTATGTAGCAATGGTTTGCTCATATTCATTCCATTGAATTGAATGAACATCCCTCAGTTTAGCCATCCTATTATTGATGGGCATGTGGTTTGTTTCCACCTTTCGCTATTATGAATAGTGCTTCAGGTATTTTAGTAAATGTATGTACATATTTTTGTTGGATATATATCATAAGAACAGGAACTCTGGAGTCAGGCTCAGTTTTATAGTATATTGCTAAATAGTTTATCAAATTGTTTGTATGAATTCACATTCCTACCAACAGTGTATGAGAGTTCCATCTGCTTATTATCTTCACTGACATTTATTGTCTGTCTTCCATTTTTGCTATTCTGGTGCACATTTCTGATAAGACATTCCAAGCTGACATTCCAATAAGACATAGTACCTTTTCATATGCTTTTTGACCTTTTAAATATCCATTTAAATTGACCTCTTAAATATCCTTTTTTCCCCTGAAGAGACTGTTCAAGTTTTTGTCCATTTTTAGATTAGATTTTTTTCAATCGACATTTTTAGAGCAGTTTTAGGTTCACAGCAAAATTGAGTAGGAAGTATGGAGAGTTCTCTTATGCCCCTCGTCCCATGAGTGGCACATTGGTTACAACTGATGATAAACACCAACATGTTATTATCACTGAAAGTCCAAAGTTTACATTAGAGTTCACTCTTGATATACATTCTATGGGTTTTGACAAATGCATAATGATATATAACCACTATTACAGTATCAGAATAGTTTCACTGCCCTAAAAACCCCCTTTGTTCCACCTATTCGTCCTTTCCTAACCCAAACCTGTGGAAATCACTTATCTTTTTAATGTCTCCATAATTTTTCCTTTTCCAGGATTCCATATGATTGGAATATTTTATTAATATTTCATTTTACTTAAAAGTATGTAGGCTGTTTAGATTGGCTTCTTTCACTTAGTAATATGCATTTAAGGTTCCTCCATGCCTTTTTTTTGTAGTTTGATAGCTCAGATTTTTTTAATGCTGAATAATATTCTATTGTATGGATGTGTCCCAATTTATATGTCTATTCATTTACTAAAGTACATCATATTTGCTTCCAAGTTTTGGCAATTAGGAATAAAGTTGTTATAAACATCTGTGTGGAGGTTTGTGTGAGGTGTAAGTTTTCAACTCATTTGAGTAAATGAGTTGAACATGATTGCTGAATCATATGGTATGACTATGTTTAGTTATGTGAGAACTGCCAAACTGTCTTCCATAGTGGTTGTAAAGTTTGCATTCCCACAACAAATGAAAGTTCTTGTTGCTCCACATCCTCACTAGCAGTTGGTGTCAGTGTTTTGGATTTTAGCCATTCTAACAGGTAGGTAGTGGTATCTCATTGTTGTTTTACTTTGTAATTCCTTAACAACATATGCTGTTGAGCATCTTTTTATATGCTTACTTGCCCTCTATATTTCTTCCTTGGTGAGTTATCTTAATAAAATTTTGTTTTCTAATTTTTTGTTGCTTTTAGCAATATAGTTGATTTTTGTGTATTGACCTATGCAACAAACTTGCTAAAATTTACTGATTAACTCTAATAATTTGCAAAACCATTTAGATTTTCTATACCTACAATGCTGTTATGTGTGAATGATAACAGTTTTTACTTCTTTCTCTCCATTCTTTACATGATTATTTTTTTCTTGCTATATTGCTTCGGTCAAGGTCTCCAGTACAATGTTGAATGGTGATAGCTGGAATCTTTGTCTTTTTTCAGCCAAGCAGTGAAACTTAGAATTCAACTTAGAAAGTTTGTCTTCAAACTCCACATGTTTAGTTATTAGTCTATATTTTCCTCTAATATTTCAGTATAGATTTCTGAGGATAGTTTTTGAAGCTGCTGTGAAAACATTCTGCTAAGATCTCCAGCTGCAGGGAGCATAAGTGAATGATGGTCCATGCCGATGCCTCTCTGATCAACTATGACATTCATGCCAACAGCTGGACAAAGCAGATCTATGCAAGAGACAGGAAACTTCTCCAATGGGCAGCTGGGCACAATGAAGACTCCTTATCAGCCCTCTTTCTACCCCAGTCCTCTTTCCTTCTCTTTCTCCTTCCACAAGTGTTAGACCAGATCGTGGTCCAAAAGCTATCTCCACCTCCTCCTTCTCCCTTCCTCAATAAATCTTTTGTATATCTAATTCTGTCTTGTCATCTTCTCCTAAGCACATCCAAACTAACACAGTTTTGATCTAATAAAAATATTAATTTTCCTCTATTGCATATGTTAGAATGAAGGGATTATAAAGAAAGGAGAGTTAGAAGGCTTCTAGGGCTTTGGGGTCTATGGGAGGTTAGTTTGAGTCTGTGTCTCTCCTTAATTGGAGGTCTCTTTGGGGCTTCTGCATATCTTTGGCTTTCTTTTCGTTCTCCCATTGTCCTTGCATTTAGAAATTTTTTTCTTAGAATTCACTCAGGATTCTGGAATATTAGTGAGGCCTGTGTGGGACTACTCTTCAGAATCAAGACTCCAGTGAAAAATGAGAAGGCAAGGGTGTCCATCAATGCTGCTCAGATCTGCTCACCTGGTAGGAGGTGAGCAGTGATACCAGGAAATTTTTCTCCATTGTTATTCAGCTGCAATGTTCCAGTCAGCATCTTTTGGGAAATTAAACAGTTGCAAAAGAGTTATGACTTCCAAAAAAGCAAATGGGCATTTGAAAAAACTTTAAATTGATTGTTAAATCAATGTTTCATTTACAACACCAGTAAAGACAGAACACCCAGCAACAGCAAATGTCATAAGAATACTCATGGGCTGACTTGAGTATAAAGAGGATAGGTAGGTGTCATTTCTTATTCTCCATACCTAAGGAAAACAACACCATCCACGGAGCACCACAAGTGCTAAGGATCTCATCCATGGAACCAGGACTTCTTTATTGACTGCTTCTTTTGTACTGATGCCACAATGGCATAGTGGAAATGTCGTAGAACTTGGAAAGTAGATAACACTGTTTGAATCCCAGATTCTTTATGCTCTACTGGATGCCGTTAACAAGATACTAACTTTTTAGGACCTCAATTTTCACATCTGAAATATGAGAATAGCAAAGTGTACATTGCAGGATTGTTGTGAGAATAAAGGAAAATTACTTTTTTTAGTAGATGTCAAGGAAATGTTAATTTTCTCCCCCTGCCACACACACCCATACCATCTCCCTTCCTTGTATCTCCTGTTCACTTACTGAATACGGCCGTCATCATCCCTCCAACACATCCAGAATCCAGTGTTCTTTCCTCCATATTCGGCATCCAATCTATTGCCAAATTAGTCATATTCAACTTCCACCATGACTGTATTGACTTTTCCTCCTCTTCCATTAATATTGTTGCCCTCCCAGTTATGCCTTTCTCATGTTTCATCCTCAGCTATAGCACTAGCTTCCTAGCTGTTCTTTCTTCTGCCATCTCTGCCCCTTTACTGAATTGTCTCCACTTGGTTATTAAAACAGTTTCATTTTCATAGCTGATGTCCTCATTTAAGTCCACTTTACTGAGTTTCTACAATAGTATCTAATCAGTCTCTCCTCCTATTACATAATTGCCAGATTCTCGACTTATCCTCTTATTGAGTGCACAACTATTCCCTCATATAACAGCTTCATATCATGGTACCTTCTCTGTTTCAGGCACTCAGCATGCATCATTTATCCTTATAACATAACGCAAATAAGTGTCAGTATTCCCATTTTGTATATAGAGAAACTGAGCCTTGAGCCAGGGAGAATTTAAATACATTCTCCACAGTCCCACAACTGGCATGATGTTGGGCTGGGATCAGGACTCATTTTGCCTGACTCTAAAACCTATGCTTTGCCCATTTGTCCATTATACTGGTTTTTTTTTAATTGCTCTTATATCCCTGATGCCTAATGTGTGCTCCAAAAAATATTTAATTTGAATTAAATTAACTCAGTCTCTTCCTTTCGAACACCCTAGTCATGTAGCTCAGAAAACAGCAGAGGGCAGTGCAAGAACTTCACAACATTATATGAAGTAGACAATAAAATGCTATAAAACTGAAAAATAAAGAGGAAGTATTCCATGGTTTCTGGAAGAATTCATCCCAAGGCAATGTTGAGCATGTCAGAGGATGTTTTCATCAAGGATACTCCCGGTTTGAAAAAAAGTAATTCCCATTGCTGCCAGGAAGGCTGTGCTAAAAATTGCATTTCCTACTCCCCAGTTTCGGCTCCTTTTTATTGCATGTAAGACCACATATGGGTAAGCAAATCATAGAAGTTAAAGCCAGCTGTGTGCCACTAACATCTGCAAAAGAAGTGTGTTCACCAGGTGAGTTTATTGCTCAATCTACCTCTTTAATTCATCCTGTGGAGAGAAAAATGTGACTTTGGCTCAAGGATGAAATTATTACCCCAACTCATTAAACCATTCTCATTAAATTTGTTATTTCCATATTATTGTGATAGAAAATATCCAAGTTAAGTAGCCTATCCTAGCCAGCTTCTCCAATTTTCAGAGCAATTATTGAATCTTTTTTTTTTTTTTTTTTTGCCTCAGTGGGAACTTTATATTGCCTAGGAATTTAAATTCTGGCAGAAGTGTTGAGGGGAGGGGCAGGTCATACTAAAGCTAGGCAAAGCTCCATTTTTGCTTTGCTTTTGTGTTGTGGAAATATAATGGCTTTCATAAGGAATATCACAAATATAAATTACATTGTTTACTAATTCCTACATCAATCACCCAAATAATAAACTCCTTAAGCTCGGCATAAAATTTCTCATTTACTTGGATAAGGACTTATATACACTCATAAATAATTTCTTATGTGTTTATGTGGATACATAACCACATTGCCAGGACATATCTCATCCCAGCACCTGGCTAAGGAAAAAAATTTGGAAGAGACCACTTGCTTTTCTCTCTCTCTCTTTTAAATATATATACAGGAATATATATGTATATATACATACTCACATCTACTAAATATGTATATGTATGTGTGTATTGCAGTGACTGAGAAGATTTTTTTTAAGTTGGGACTATAAAAAAGCAATAAAAATATTGTTTAAAAAAGTAGGACCCACCCTCTGGAATGAGAACTCTGTCAGCTTTACTTTTAGAGCTTCATGTGGCAGATTAAGGAGATATAGAGTGGGTTCTGCTAATACATTTTCTGCTGTCACTCCTAGTTCTTCTTCACTAAGGAGCTAGGGAGAACCTCTGTGTGGTCATGGAATTGTCTTTGTGCTCATCCAATGTGGAATCTCTTCTGAGGATTTTACATTAGCTTCATTCTACATTATGTAATCTGGGGTAAAACCACCAGTTATTGTTTTATAAATTTTATTACCAAAGCTAATCATTGCTTATTCAGTTGCTCAAAGTATATTAGTTACTGTGAAACTTTGAGCATGTGGCTGCTTTACCCACAAAACAACAATAGTAATAGTGTCTCTTAGCATTGTGAAAAATATATGCAATAATATTTGTAAAATGCCTAATGCTCATAATATTTGTAATTATTTTAAATATTTTTGTATATCTCCCACAATGTGCTGTGTTTTCTCTATCAAAGCACTCATCTTACTTCATTATAATGGCTCATTTATCTTCCCTTCTAGATTGTAAGCTATGAGAGAGTGAGAATAGTGGTGCAGAGCAATAATTTCAGGTATATATATATACATATATACCTCAAGTGAATGAAATAATTAATATCTGATTCTTATATCTTTATTAAAATATTTCCATAGAATATTTTGCTTCCCATCTTTATTTTCTATACCTGTTGACTACGACTGGAAATACTATAGCTCTTACTTTTAAACTCAGTGTTGGAAATATAACATGAGTCAATGCTATGTGTTCATCAACCATTTCATTTTCTCCTTGGCACACAAAATGATTACATTTTTTAGCCCTCTTACAAGTCAGTGAGACTATACAAATGGAATATCGATGGAAGCAATGTACACCTCTTCAAGTCCTAGCTATACATGTCTCACGTATTTTCCATGTTCTCTATATCCCAATTTTAAAGACTTGAGAAGAATAAGTTCAAGATGGTAGAGACATAAGATGGAAAGAGCCTAGATCTCCAAGTCACAACTCATAAGAGAACCACTCAAAGGACTGTGATATTAAAGAGAAATCATATTGCATTAAGTGACTGAAATTGTGGGGTTTATTAGCCTAGACCACACTGACTAAACACTATTTTAAGTTGAGGCGTTTTAAATTCCATTTTGCTGAGAAGAATCACTTCCTATTTGCAGCGGGAGCAGAAAGTAAATCTATGTGCCCAGCAACATTGCTCTTTCTACGTTAGACACTTGATAAAGCACTACTCAAGATAGTAGTTTGAAAGAAACTCAGGCTTTTCTGTTTAATCACTTAATACTTGATATTATCCACTCACACTCTTAATCATTCATTCATTTGTTTCTTCCACAAATAGTTAATGAGTAGGTTTCTCTATAAAGAGAGTTGGGAATAGAGTGGTGAACAAAAAAGTCAAGTCCTTTACTTCTTGGACCATATTCATATGTGGGATACATGTTATAAACATTTTAAAAATGAATTTATAGTAAAATATCAACTAGAGTTGAGTGCTATGATGAAAAATAAAGCAGATATTTTGTCTTATTTTAATGGCATCCCTAATACCTAACAGCTCCTGGCACATGGAAGGTGCTGAAGAGAATAGAATAATGTAGACGGTTTGGGAAAAACACTTCCCCTGCTGCTCTCATATTCAGAGCTTGGGACATTTTTTGAGTCATATTTTACTCATGGACTATGGACATAAAAGACAGATTCCAGATTAGGCACTAGGATATTGGATGCTTGCCCAGTTTTTAATAAACCAGTTCTATTACTTTCTTTGTCTTCTCTTTTTCTTTATACTTTTATTTTTTTTATCCTTTTTGTATTATTGTGATTTTTATCCATATCTTCTGGATGTGAACTCATGCTGAATTTAGAGACTGCATCATGTCACATAGAGCCACTGTTATTCTTTTCTTCATATTCATTTGTTATTCTCATTGTTTCATTATAACCAATGGTTCCTTGGTCACACTACACTAACCTATCAGTAAGAATAGGACTATAATGACAACATGATCTTTCTCTGGTTTTAGGTACTTAATAATTATTAGGGGTTTGTCTCTAACAAGCTCCATAAATTAGTTCTCTTGGCCACAAAGTGGTTTTTTTTTCCCCCTCTGGGTTTCCCCATTTTCTCCTCTGACTTTGTGGTCACATTCCTATCACTTCAATACCAAAAGCCAGAACAGCAAAAGCACAACAGCCAAAACTGTGAATGGTATCCATGCTACCGCTTGTGCCCCACTGTCCATGCCAAGATCACTGGTACCAACGTGCAAAGGACTGGCCAGTGTCTGGCAGAGAGCACCATCTTCAGCAGTAACCAGTACCAATCTTTGTTTCCTGCCATAATTTTCATTGTACTTGAAGCAAATCAATGCCCCTCAAGTCTCCCTGTCTAAGACAAATTATTGTCAGAAGTCACCTCAACTCCTCACCAGTGCCACAAACTATTCCAGACAGACCTGAATCTTAAAGACGTCCTTGGTTTCCTAATACAAATTTACATTTTGTGGGGACAGGGCTCATCATTCCGGTATCCTTGACTGCCTCTGGCCCAGTTCTGGTCACACAATTGGCCTGTAATTAGTGAAAGAAGTTCTTCCTATGCTTTTGCATAAGAGATATTAACTCAAGTTTAGCTTTTGGCAAATGTGAGTCTAACATGTTGCCTATAAATTTGTATATAAGGCTAGGTAGTGGTGCATATCAGAAGCCTCTGCATGGCTTAAAAGAAAGGCAAATGTGGGCCCCATCACAGATATTATATTTAAGAGTCTTTATGATAAATATAGGGAATCTACATTTTTCAGTTCTCCTCAGGTGATTCTAGGGCTATCAATCTGCAGATTGCTTTTGAGAACCACTCTACTACGTAATGTCATATTCAATTGCTTCCTGTTAGACACTGTGCTAAATGATGTGGATAAAACTAAATAAGTTAGTTCCTGTCCTCAAAATACAATAGGCGGTGATGTCTGACATGGAAAGAAACAATTAGAATAGGATGTGATAATGAAACAAGCAGTCTCTATAGCAGTCTCTATAGCTACAATCATTTTGGACTCTGTCTGTTATTGTCATTTTTTGTTGTTAGCAGCAGAATTTTGGCATCAGGGACCATTCCCATGGAAACTGAGTTAACCTATTTTCTGAAGGAGCATTTGAGTTATTTTTCAGGAAGTGGCTTTATGAGGTATGGTATTATGAGCTTTCCTTCTCTTCCCAAGATAACAGTAAGTTTGGCTGAGATTAAAATAAAATTTTCTGTATTTTCCCCATTTTTATTGCTCTAAGGGCATCTCTGCATTCCAACACAGCTATGTTGAAGAGGATTCATTTAATTTTCACTTATTTATTTTTACACTTTTTTTTTATCCTGTGTGTGACTGTGGTGGACAAAGCTTGATGGAATCAGCCTAAGTAAAGTCTAGAAATAATCTTGGCGGGCTTTTCTCTGGTTATTGCAGGATCACTGCTGACAGAATGTGCCATCCAGAGCAATTTTTATTTTCAGCATCAACTCTAGATTAGTCTATATCTTTTTGCATAAGACCTCCCTCCACTACCACTACAGCAACCCAGCTGTTGCCATGGAAATTCTCTGTTAAACCAGGGAATTGGTTTACTGAATCCTTGATAAGGGAGATAGCAGAAGGAGGTGGCTAAAAACAGGCTGGAGAATTAGAGGACTTCATTTTAAACCTCGGCTTCGACATTTCCAGCTAGGTCATCTTTAGCAAGTTAATTTCTCTAAGTAACAGTTTCCTCATCTGCAAAAATGCAGATAAGAATCCCTATGTAATGATGTTGTTGAAAGAATGAAGCATAAAAAAAAGCATAACAAATGGCAGTCATTTGTGGTAGGCCAAAAAATGATCCCCCAAAGATAGTCACACACTGAACACTGGAACCTGCGAATATGATACCTTTCGTGGCAAAGAGGGCTTTGCAGAAGTGATTAAGGTTAAGGACCTTGAGATGGGGAAGAGAAGCCTGGATTACCCAGGTGTGCCCAATCCAATCACCAGCATTCTTAAAAGCAGAGACCCTTTCCAGGCTATGATTATGAAGAGAGTTTTGTCAATGGAAGATGGGTCAGAGAGATGTAACACTGCTGACTTTGAAGATGGTAGAAGGGGTCATAAGCTAAGAAATGCAGGTGGCCTATAGAAGTTGAAAAAGGTAAGGAAACTGATTATCTCCTAGATCCTTTGGAAAGGAACTCAGACCTGCTGACACCTTGATTTTAGCCCAGTGAGACCTACCTCAGACTTCTGGTATCCAGAACTGTAAGATAATAGATTTGTGTTGTTTTGAGCTATTGAGTTTTTGATGATATGTTATGACAGAAATAGAAAACTCATACACCATTATTATTGTTAATCATGGGGACCAAACTTGAAAAAGGTATGCTTTGCTCTTCTGGATGATTGAGCTAATGCCGATGACCTTGAATTTTTGGCGTTAATGGTCTTTATAAACCATCATCTGTCCTCATCTTTAGATTAAATACCTGTGGGTCACCTGTGAATAAAACAGTAATAATGGAACAAAAACTCACATTAACATCTGATGACACTATTTGGGGTTGATTCTGCTTGTACAAGTGGGGATACATGTCAGGATAAAGGAAAAAACTCCCCTAAATAAAGGAAAGCAGGACTCCTGAGAGAGAAATAAAATAGTTGTTTTTTTGAAGTGGGAAAAATTAACAATGGGGAAGAGCAACTGTTAGCCAAACAGCCTGGCCTCAGCCAGACTGAGAGATATGGCAATGTCTCACCTGGAATAGCACAATGAAAAAGATGAGACAATTCATAGCAGACAAAGACATGCCCTGTCCCAAAGAGAGAATGCTCTGAGCCTTCACATTGCATGGAATGGGACTGGCACATTACTTCTTTGGAGGTGTGAAGCCGCCATGCATCCAGGTAACATGGGAGGTGCTGAGTTCTTCCTTTGGGAAACTGAGCACTGAAATTTGAGCAATTTCCCAAAACCCTTACTTTAGTCCCTGTGATTAGATGGGCAAAAGAGGGATATCAAAAACAGTTGAGAGACTCCTCTTTTGTCTTCTGTTAGGATAATAAACTAAGGCTCTACGTTTTTTACTGATATTTTACCAGTATCCTGACATTACCTGGAAGCCCATTAGGAATGTAGATTTTCCTACTTCAGACATACTAAATCAAGAAGAAAGCGGGAAGTGGAAGGGGGTTAAAACTGCCTTTCTGATGACTTCATTCTTTCTCCTGGTGAGCCTGCATGTTGTTAGGCAGAGCAAGAGAGAGAGCTGTCAGTGTTGAGCTGGAGCTGCCTGGAAGGATTCACACCGTGGAAATCATCAAATGCTACAATCAAGGATTTTTTTACCCCCCAGAAATCCTATGGTTAAACACACTAACTGTTAGTTCGTTGAGTTGCAACTAATCAAGTAGCTTGATTCTCCCCAAGACTATCAAGGTCAGGGGAGACAGCTATTGCATTAACTCCTTAGTACAAAACACTTTTATTTTAATTATCTCCTCTGATCCTCACAGCTGCCCTGGAAAGGAGATACTATGATTCCCTTCCTATAAGCAAAGTAAGTCTGAGAAAGAGGAGCTGAATGTCCAAGTTGACACCACCTGATGAAGCTGGGGTTCACACAGATGTCCCAATGCTAAAGTCCTTACTTTTTTTTTTTTACATTGATGCCAACACATCTTCTGATACATTCCTATGTTCAATGAATGTGTTGAATCATTGAAAGGTTATATGTTGTTATGGTACAGAGTGCAAGAAATGACCACTTAAAGACTGAATTGAGCCGAATTATGAGTCTTTATTAGCTGGCCAGAGAGAGTACTCTGCCCTGTCAGAGTACAGGTACAGAGAATGGTGGTTAGCTGAAAAAGCAAGGGGGTCTTATACTATTCTAAGATGGGCTATGTGACATAAGGTTCAGGGGAAATGGGACAAAGACGGGAAGTGGGACAAATTACATCGTACATTCCATAACCGTGGGGTCCAGGACCTGCCTTGGACCACCTACTCCGGTTACGAGCGACTGATTATAATCTTTAAGCAAGCAGGTTTACAGAAGCAGATAGCATTAGTTAGGTTAAGGACCATTCTTTCTCCAGTTAAGCAAGCACAGTAAAACTTCAACCATAGGTAAGACAGCTGGAAAGTTTAAACAATCAGTTA
>CAUYRB010063000.1:0-38372 GCA_963574695.1 Propithecus perrieri
CCCAGCTACTCGGGAGGCTGAGGCAGGAGGATCACTTGAGCCCAGGAGTTTGAGGTTGCTGTGAGCTAGGCTGACGCCACGGCACTCTAGCCCGGGCAACACAGTGAGACTCTGTCTCAAAAAAAAAAAAAAAAAAAAAAACGAGGACACTGAGCAATAACTTGATAATAGTTACCCCATGGATAATTACACCGAAGTTTGTTTCCCTCATAGTAGTTAGTACAATTTCTAATTATCATATTTGCTTCTTTGCTTGGTTTTTGTCTACCTCCCCCGCCTTACCTCACACACAATGAAATGTAAGTTTCATCAGGGCAGGGACTGTTTTGTGTCCAGTTCATTCTTGTATCCCTAGACCTTGGTACAAATATTTTGTAGAATGAGTCAATACATGAAAGAAACAAATGTTTAAAGTTCTCTCCTACCAGCTTCCATGTGTTACTGTTATAAAAATACTGATAAAGTAAGATCAAGGTGCCTGATCCAAACCAATGGTGATGATTTTCCAGGATATCAAGTATTTATTTGGCACAGAACCACAGGAGCAAAGGGTTTTGTCTGCCTGCACATAGGCTCCTTCCCCATTTTTCTGGTAACAAAACTCTTCTTTATTGTGAGAATCCTTCCTTACTTGCACTGGGTGAACACACACCTCAGGCCAGCCAAAGTTTTATGCGACTTTGGCTACAAAATGGACCCTGGCATGAGTATGTGACCCCGACGGGGCCAATCAGAGCTTCTAAAAGCTGCTGATGGGATTTGTAGGTGAAAGGCTCTCTCTTTTCACTAAACAAACCGTACGTGTTTCTCTATACAAACCATGTAAGCCGCCTGTGACTAACTTTGCTCCTGTGTGTGGAGATTCTACTCAAAAACAAAGTCAATGCAGAAGAAAACAGTGATAAAAGAGGAGAATGAGAAATGGATTTATAATTGCATATCAATTCGTGGATCCATTCATTGCCAAAGTCAAGTTCATTCTTTGAACTTCTCAGTTAAGTGGAAACTTAGAGTCTTTATTCAATAAATAAAATTGTTGCTTACAATTACAGGTCCTTATTAAATGTATCGCCCAACCAGAAGTTTAAAGGAATATAATCAGGAAACTGAGAGTGGGGTTTTCTTCCTTCTAATTAAACAAGTAAGCGCTGAGTTAATATCTAATGGCCACGGGACCGTGATCATCTATACAAAATAAAGATCTGTTCATTCAGTTGTCTGCTATTCCACAGGTTCTATGCAAGGAGTTGAATATAGAATGATGGCATGACAGCCAAATCTTCGTCCTTCTTTGGAGAATATCAACACTAATAAATTTCATGTCAGGTAATACAAATGAAGAAATTCAGGGTGTAATGGAAGCTCAAAGTAAGGAGCCCAACCTAGTCAACATGGGTTGGAAGAATGGGGTGCTCAGGGTAACCCTCGGAGGAAGGAAAGTCTAAGGCAAGATCTGAACTTTCCTAGGATTTTGTCAGAGGAGAGGAAAGAGGAGGAAAAGGAGGAAAAAGGGTTTTAGTCAGAGAGAAGGTCATCTCAAAGACCCAGAGGCAGGAGGATCTTAGGTCAGTAGTGTTTATGTGTGATGCTATCTGCAGAGTCTTGGGGAATGTCATGTAATCACCTGCCAAGTGATCTTGTAAAGGTCACACATTCAAACTTCAGTATCTGCACCTTGGCAATACTTTACCTTTTCCAAGCCCACACCCACATCCTATCTTTTCCTATTTTTTATTAAATATATGCAATTAGGATAGATCACTTATTAGTGATTATTAATATTATTTAGTAGTCACATTACAGAATAATACAAATGAACACATTTCTGTCAAAAGCTGTAAATTTCTTAACATACAAACTATGTCTATAACTTTATTGAAGTGATTTTTATACACTCTGAAGATAAGGTTTCAGGTCCATGGCATGTAATCTAAACTAAGCAAAGGTTATACCATACACTCCCTGTAGAAACTTACAATCATATATTCTAATAAAAAGGTTCTGTACAGATGAAGTGGTTGTTTTATATAACAAGATCATATATCTTCCAGCTGGAATAAAATGAGATTTTGAAAACAAAGTTATTATATTGTTAAATAGAACATAGAAAAGACATTTCTCATCCTAAGAATGTTTGTTATGAATTTAAATAGAAAATATTTTTATGGGAACAGCAATAATAACTTATGAACAATTCTATTTCGATAAGTTTTTTTTAATGAATCAATATTTTTGCTTGTGAAGAACATTCTTCTAACTTGATATGTTAATGTTCTACAAAATATCTTTTAGTTGAAATCTTTCATCACTCACCACTTCCATTTTGCCTAGCAAATAACAAATCATGTTAATTTTGTGCAAACCACACATCTGTTTCATATGAAAGATCACTATTTCTCACTTGCTAAAAATATATACAAGAACAAAAAAGCTTCCCTAAAACTACCCAGGTACACATTGAGTCCTACTACAAACATTCTGTGGTCCTTGAATTGAGCAAATCATCAACCAAATTGGCAAATGTTAATATTAATGTCTGCTTTTCATAGAGAGAAATATTCTGTTTCTGTTGGACACATTTTCAGGAAGTGAGGTAATGCTCAATTTTCCCCTAAGAAAGTAAGCCTGGAGCACCATCCAAAGTGGCTTGGTGGGGCCATTGTTTGAAGGTGAAAGGAGGTGGTTAGTGGTAATGATGAAACCAAGATAAGATTGAACTCAAAGACAATCGGTATGAATGTTCAAAGTCATTGACGTCAATTAGACTTTTACTGAAGAAATGACTATGGCATGTGGCCTCAGGATTAAGAAACCATTATTGATCATAGAGCTCTCCCTTCCCCTTCTCTCCATCTGGCCCTTCATATAAAAATGCCCTCCTCCTCTATGTTCCACATCCAAAAAAAAGTAGGGGGGGGCATGTTTTATTATAAAATACTTCAATTCCTTCCCTATGCTGGTTGTAGACATGAACTGAATGTCTTTCAATGTCTAGTGCTTGAAGGCAATCAAAAAATTTATTAAGTGAAGTGACAAGATATCTTTGCCAATGCCCACATTTCATACCATAAGTCTATGGTCACAACCATAATGCCTAAGACCATGGCTCTCATTCCTTCCCTGAAATTATGGTTCTTAAAGTGTAAAAGGAATGGATTACACTCCTTGAAGGTTCTAGCCATTTCCCATTTCTCGATTAAGAAACTGAGAGTTTCCTAAAAACCTGGGCTCCTGGAACTTCTGGATCTTTCCTCTAGTGCTTGACAGAGAAGGCAGCTCCCAAAGGGGCTAAGTGACAAGCAGTTTAGGCCCTGGGAGAACCTTGGCTTAATGAAATCACTCCAGTGTGCCAGAGATGCATCGCAAAATATTTTAGTCTTTTTATCACTTATTAGCACCTCATCTGCCAATAATTTTGTAATTACTAATTAGTTTGTCCTCCCCCAGCTCCACCTCACTGCTATGCCTTCTGACGTTGTAAGATGCATTTTTATCCACTTTACATTAGGGAAACTTCGAGCTAGAAGATTTTGCTGAAATAATCAATACTATTGTGACACTGAGGAAGGAGGTAGCCCTAATCCCCACTGTGGTCGTGCTTTCCATCTGGAATCTCTCCAAATTAATAACGGTAATAACCTCATATTTACATAGCACTTTCACAGTTACTAAATGCTTTCACAAGTTTTATCTTATTCAATCTTAATAATGGCCCCTGAAAGAGATACAGCAGACATTATTCATTCCCATACTTGGAGGAGAAAAATGAGACTTCAGAGAGTGTCTATGTAAGAGCCCAGATCTGGTTCCTGGTCAAGAGATTTGAAGCTCTAGGTTTAAACAGTGTCGTCCTCTGAAAGAAAATCCAAATGAATCCACTTTTTGCCATCTCTATGGTCCTCATTATAGCCCAAGTTGTCATCATCTTTCACTTAGGCTCTTAAAATTCTGATACTCACTGCCTGCCTTCTTCCCTTAGAGCACATGCTGCCAGCCTGGTCTTTTTATATCATTTATCAGATCATGTTACTGCCCTGCTTGGAACCCTCCAACGGTTTCCTTCTCATGACATGTAGAATTAACCTAAGCTCTTCACCGTGGCCTAAAACGTCCTCCATGATCTACTCCTGAGTACCTCTCCACCTTCAGGTGGTGCCAGCCACATGGGCCCTCTCCATTCTTGAGCTCGGTAAACTCATTCCACCTGAGAGCAGTTGCATGAGCTCTCCTGTTTGCCCAGAACATTAGTCCCCAAGTCCTTACAGTTCAAGCCCAGTTGCTATGTCACATCCTGGGCCTTCCTTGACTAAATCACTCTCCATTACCGTATCATCTGGTTGTATTTCTTGATAGCATAACTATTTGAAATTATCTTGTTTATTTTCTCTTTTCTGTCTCGACACACATGCCCTGCTCTCTGGTATCCTTTATCCCTAGCATCTTGCCTAGTATGTCATTGACACCCAATGCAATCTTTTGAGCGAATTAATGAATAATATACGGTGGCATTTTGATATCTATACTCTGAATCTACCTAACTATTAATTGTGTGGATACAAATCATACATCTCATTAATTCCCTACTGATGGATAATTGGGGTGCTTGGAATTGTTTCCTATTCTAAACCACATAGAAACAAACACCTTTGTTCTTCCATCCTTGCAAATAAATGTGTGAAAATCTTTCTGTAAGGTCAACGGGGATGCAGGTTTTGAGTTTTGATGGCTCAAATCAAATAAATAATATAGTTATTCTTTTAATCTTCTTTTGGCATATAAGAGTCAAAAATGTGGTTTGTTTGCTGTTTTTTTCTAAATTTGGAGATTTTCCCCACTACCTTCCTCTTCTAATATCTCCTATTAATACATACAAATAAAGCTCTCTTTATCCACAAAAATGAAAGATGTATCAACTTTCCTTTGTGTCACGTGACCAAAATTCCACAGTGACGATTGATAATTTGTCACATGATTCCGTGTCATGCTCAGGAGTAATACAAACTTATTAAATACTGTGCAAAACTTACCTTTTATACCTTTTTTAATGAGAAATATGTAAGAAAATTTATCCATTTTCAATAGTCTATTGAGGCTGTACTTCTTGCTGGTTTCATTATGCTGCCCAGTCATTGCTTCACAGTATTTAAATCACTTGGAAAGACTCTAGTCTGTAAATCTGATTTTTATTGCTTTTATAATTACCCCCCAGACTGACGGAAAAAAAAAAGAAACTGTAATACTGGAAGAATTAACAAAATTGACTCCATTATCTTGCCCAATTAACTCTTCTTGTTTCTGCAGCTGAAGAGAACTCCTCAGGGGCTTTGTCAATCAGGTTTAAATCTCAGGTAAATCCAAATTCTCATTTAAAGTATTCAAAAGAAAATTAAGCATCAGTGTGGCCTCATGCTTGCCCTCTTGGGAGAGCTGGCACTCTCAGATTTCAATTTCTCAGTTTCTTTCATAAAACATGTTTTTAAATCTCAGAGTAATATAATCTTTTGTGATTAGACTGATCTCACTTTTGAAAAAAAGTTCTCTACAACTTTGCTGAGGTTGCCTGCTAGTGCCAAAACAACATGCAACACCTCAACTCTCTTTTCCCTTAATGCAGCTGCCTTTCGAACACGTGTTCATCACATAAATGGGTGAACAGCACAATATTGCATTGGTATTTGTGATATGAACATTATTGCTCACACTGAAAATTTGAAGTTAACCAAAGTTCCAGACAACTGGTTAGTTGCTTCTCCATGAAAGCCGTAGGAAAAATAAAGACCAAGGTTTCAGTGCTGAGTATTTGGTTCCTATATGAGATACATTTTTTGTATTGAAATTTTTTTAAATTCCTCAAAAGACAGCTTCACTCACAAACATGATTTTTGAGTGTCTTAGTTATAAAATACATTTATATTACTAATAAGTAATTTGTTTATTCTTTTAAACTTCCTTTCGTATGTCAGGGCCAAAAATGTGGTTGATTGGTTTATTTATCTGTTGTTTTTTCTTGGTTTGTATACTCTATGCTAGAAGTAGCCACCATATTAAAATGGTTCTAAATTGTTTTGGCCTTTCCTAGTCATATGCCTTGAACCTTATTCTTTACTGTTGAGTGAAAACAAAAGTGCAAGTAAATCACTTCAGAACCACCCATAGCCAGGAGGGTTAACAGCTGGGCAATCTCAGTAGTCCTGGACCATCTGATGTTTAAAGACTCCCACATAGGATGTTGGGAATTTATCACAGCTGGGAAAGATGTGAGCTGAATTTCTCACTGTGGTCCAGAACTTACTGGTCATTCTAGAGTAATACAAAAATTCAAAGGAATAGATCTGTTGAACATAAAAATCCCATCCTCCATTTGTAAAGAAAACCCAGAAATTTACTTTTTCTCTGCCATTAAAGTTCTGACTGTGCTTAGAAAATTATCTTCATTCATGGTCTATAGCAGCCCTAGTTTATTTTGTAATAATATCTCTAAAACATGAAAATTTTTATCTTTCATTTTGAAACCTTCTAAAAAATAATTTGCATTCACCAGGAAAGAGTTGGACCAGATGTCTCTAAAGTTCTTTTTTGCTCTCATCTTCTCTGATGTACATTTATGCTCATCCAATAAGCATTTGCTAAGCATTTATTGTGTACCAACAACATACAAGATGTCTGGAGATATTTAAAAGGAAAAGGCACCTAGAAGCTGACACTACCTGTTTTCCGGGCAATTTTAATTCATATACACACGGTATGAGTATATGCTTCTTAAACTTCCCCAGCCTTATCAACTATCAACCTTTCACCTAAAAGTTTTCAAACACAATTCTCTTTTTCTGTGCCCAAAAGCCCTGATATACCAGAGTTCTAAGTTCTTATTAACTGCCAGAATTATACCAGAGGATCTTGACTCCTTTCACTTTTCTTGCGAAATTTCAGGTTGACTTTTTAGGTAGGAAAATTACTGAGAACTTACCATTTGATCCTCACGGCAGCACAGGGATCCTGGAGACACCAATCCAATGATTCAACACCATTGGGAGCTTTTTCCCGAATTTATAGTGCTCACAGAGACTATTGCCTAATGAGAGACACAGGCAGTTCTAGTGAAGTGGGGACTATAGGAGCTTCAGGAGCCAGAGGAGGAAGCTCTGCTTCAGAGGGGATGTCATGACCAGGGGAGGTTCTGGTGGCGCTGGACTTGAGCTGAGGTTGGAACAGGAGTATGCGTTGATCGACCACATGGAGAAGGGTAAGCAGAAAGAATAAAAGCGCATTCCGAACAAAGAAAACAATAGTTATTCAACAAATATTTGTGTTAGACACTAGAGACACTGTGGTACCAATATAATACATTAATTATATTTATATTCAGGGTTACAAAGGCACAGAACAGATTATAGCCTAGCGACTGCTGTTTCTGAACCCTACTCTGTTGCCAGGTGATGTTCTAAGCACTTTACTTATAATTCCTTACAACTGATAAGGAAAACAGGCACAAAAAGTCCAAGTTGGTAGCCCACAGTCACACAGCTGCTAAAGAATAGAGCCAAATTCAAGCCCAGACAGACTCTTAACCATGAAAAAATAGTAGCCTCTCCTCTCATACTTGGCAGAACCAGTAGCTAGAGGAGGGAGTTGGAGTATAGATAGATCAAGGAAAGTTTTTATAAAATGGTCATTGAATAATTAGTAGGATTTAACTAGATAAGGAGATGGGGCAAGAATAGTGCCAAGGAAAGTATAGCTTTCAAAAGGGAACTTCTTCTCTGACCACTGCACCCCACTACCAAGTCTATTATAGAAATGCTGCCCCTGAGCTCTCCTAGCAATGAGGTTACAGGCCTTTTGGGGTTTTATTCTAAGAACAAGAGAACCGGGTGAAAAGTTTTAAGACCAAAAAATTAAATCTGTACTCTTTTTTTTTTTTCTTTTCCCAAGACAGGATCTTGTCCTGCCTCACCCTCCCAAGTAGCTGGGACTACATAGGCACACACCACAACACCCAGCTAATTTTTCTATTTTTTTGTAGAGACGGAGTCTCTCTCTTGCTCAGGCTGATCTCATATTCCTGGCCTCAAGCAATCCTCCCGCCTCTGCCTCCCAAAGTGCTAGGATTACAGGTGTGAGACACCACACCTGACCTAAATTTGTACCTTTAAGAGATCATTGTAGTTGTTGAATGGAGACTGCATTGGATGGGTACAAGAGTGGGGGCAAGAAATCTAGACAGAAAGTGATTTTAGTAATTCAAATAAGATGTCATGATGGCTTCCATCAGGGTCGGGGCATGGGAAGGAAGTAGACAGATTTGAAAAAAAAAGGAAATAAAAAAAATTAGGAGATGACACTAAAAAAGGAAACATAGGAGTAGCAGTTTTGCAAGGAAGAGCATGACATGATCACGTGGTTCCACATGACCCCAGTGAAAGGTGAGTACTGGTGTGGATGGGTTGCAGGGAGGTGAGACCAGAGACAGGAAGTCAGGCCCTAGACCATGAAAGGCCTCGCGTGTTAAGCTAAGGAGTGTAAATGTCCTCCTGAAAGCTAAGGCTGCCACTACAGGTTTTCATTTTCTGTGTAAATCGCCTCTCTCTCTCTCTCTCTCTCTTTCTCTATACAAACACACACACACACACACCCATTTATTATATATACAGTCTTTTATTTTGGAATAATTTTAGATTTACGGAAAAGTTCCATAGATGGCAAAGAGAGTTTCTATATACCACTCGCCCAATTTTCCCTAATCTTAACACCTTACATGACCATAGCACATTTGCCAAAACTAAGAAACCAATGTTGGTACATTACGACTAACTAAACTCCAAATTTTATTCAGATTTCACTGGTTTTTCAGCTAATGTCCTTTTCTGTTCCAGGATCCCAACCAGGGTCGCCCATTATATTTAAGTCATCTTATCTCCTTAAGTGCCTCTTGGCTAAGACAGTTTTTCAGTCTTTCTTTGTTTTAAATGACCTTGACAATTTTGGGGAGTACTGTTCAGATGTCTTGTAGATTGTCTTTTGGTTTGGATTTGCCTGATGTTTTTCTCATGATTAGATTGGAACATCAAAGGATTTTAGGTATGGAAATAACACTGATAAAGTTTTTATTAAGAAAGATCATTGTGCATTGAGAGAGAACTAGGATGTTGCTTACTAATTACATGGAGATAATTTCTGCAATACGAGACTAGAGGTGGTTTCTTAACTTTCACCTTTGGAATTCTTTTATCTTGCTTGAATACTTTCTATGGAATCCAGTTATTTTCTTTTTTAAAAACAAAAAATTGATTTTTTTCTTTAAAAATAAAAACTGGCAGCAAACAATATGTCAACAGTAGTTAATTCTGGGTGATTAAAATACAGATGACTGCTATTCTCTTCTCTCGTATTTTTCTCTATTTTTAAAAATTCCAAAAAACAAAAGGAAAAACAAAAAGAGAGAGGGAAAAAAATAATCTTAGAGAATGGGATGGAGGAGGACAAACCATCTGCTTTGACACTCACATTTCTAAACATTTAAAATTTTAAACTTTCATTCCCATGAAAATATGTATTCTCTTTTTCAAATGTTTAAACTTGTAGAATAGTGTATTTCATTTTGGCACAACTCGAAAATCACTGGTTCTTTTCTTTTTTTTTTTTTTTTTTTTTTTAGACAGAGTCTCACTGTGTTGCCTGGGCTAGAGTGCCGTGGTGTCATCCTAGCTCACAGCAACCTCAAACTCCTGGGCTCAAGTGATCCTCCTGCCTCAGCCTCCCAAGTAGCTGGGACTACAGGCATGCGCCACCATGCCCGGCTAATTTTTTCTATATATGTTTAATTGTCCAATTAATTTCTTTCTATTTTTAGTAGAGACGGGGTCTCGCTCTTGCTCAGGCTGGTCTCGAACTCCTGAGCTCAAACAATCTGCCCGCCTAGGCCTCCCAGAGAGCTAGGATTACAGGCGTGAGCCACCGCGCCCGGCCAAGATATTGTTTAAAGAGAAGAGTATATTAGTAAGGAAAAAATAACATCAGAAAACCACTTGAATAAAGTCTCCCTTACATTTATAAAAACTCATGATTCTGTGAAACGAAAAATGTGAATCAAATGCCAATATACTTATGTCTGTGGACAGTATTGGACTTAGAATAGTACTTTCTCTTTCTTGGCTAAATCTTAAACTAAATACTGGCTGAAAGAGTCAGTCACACCTGAGTGAAATTGTATTCACGTTATCATAGACCTGCTCAAAATGAGAAGGATATTAGAGGTGATTTCTTATAAGAAGTTTCAAATCTACCCAAAGGATTCATCAGAGCCCCCTCAGAAGACGCCTCTGTGTGTGTGTGTATGGGAACAGGTTGTAATCCCCTCCTCTCCCTGCTGTCATGGCCCCTTCAGCAGAGAGGCAGTTCCTGTGTTTTAAATATGGGGCTTCCATATAAGATTTTATTTGAGAAAGGGTTCTGCTGCAGAGGGTGGAAGGGGAAAATAAAGGCAACTAGTTGACGCCATTTGCTTTCACAAACCCAGAAACCAAGCTTTAAAGAAGAATGCCTTGTCTGCTATCCCACAATCAATAAGATGTAGAGTCATGTCTGGAATTAAGGTGTCTAGGTTTCAGACCATTATGATTTTCCTTTGTGGATGCTGGCTACTTGGGATCACTATTTCCTATTATATGCCTCTGGGTAAATAGTCTAACTCTGTGTTGTCCAATAAGGAAGCCATGACCCACATGTGACTACTGAGTACTTGAAATGGGACTGTTCTGAATTGAAATTCACTGTAACTGTAAAATACATACTAGAGGTTGAAGTCCTAGTACAAAGAAAGAATGTGAAATATCTCATTGATAATTTTAAAATATTGACTGCAAGTTGAAATGATAATACTTTGGATATATTACATTAAATAAAATATATTGTACAAAATAATTTTACTTTCTTATTTTAGTGTGACCACTAGAAAATTTGAAATTAAATAAATGTGGCTCACATTCTATTTCTATTAGACAAATCTGATTTAAACCTCAGGGTCAGTTTCCTCATCTACTAAAAGTGGAAAATATCTGCCTGTTCTATTTTTCAGGGTTGTTTAAGATCATACGAGGTAATCTTCGGGGCAAGTACTCCGCAGAGCACGACACAAATGTAAGACCATGCTTCAAGACATGTCATGTGGTCACCAACTGTGTTAGTTGTTCCCTGTAAGGTGGTAAAAGTTTTATGGAGTATTTTTCTTTTGCTATTGTTTGTTTATATATATATATATATATACACATATATACACACACTTTTTTGGTGGTGAGGGAGGAGGTAAAACAATAGCGTAGGCCAGCAGTCCCCAATCTTTTTGGCACCAGTGACCGTTTTCATGGAAGACAATTTTTGCACGGACTGGGAGGGTGGGGAGTGGGGATGGTTTCAGGATGATTCAAGTGCGTTACATTTATTGTGCACTTTATTTCTATTATTATTACATTGTAATATATAATGAAATAATTATACAACTCACCACAGGTTGGGGACCCCTGGATAGGCTACAAATATAGTGATGGACACATTCATGCAGTCTCCTCATTTATATTCTGTGAGCAAAAGACATGTTAGACAAGAGCCAACTGCTGCTGGATAGAAACAGGGACGTCGAGAAGGAACTTCTTTCTCCCCACCTCCCACCTTCCATCCTCTCCCTAAGTGCCTCATTTTGGCAGAACCTACTAATGAGCCAACTAGCAAGGGGGTCTGGAAAATGTTTCCTGAGTCCTAGCTCCCACACCTAACAGAATATAGAAAGGCAGGTTAGGATCTGAGAAACAATAGGCATATAACTGGCACAATTCCAGCTCAACTTTGGCACTGATATAAGTGACAGTACTTAGTGACTTAGTAACGGCCACCAGTGGAAGCTGCTGGGATAGACAGTTGCCTGATGGAGCAGTGGTCCTGCTGTCTTGCCTAGCGGGGGCTACCGGTAAAGGTAGATATGTTTGTAAGTATGAGATACTCTCTGGGAAGGTCCAGAAATTATTCCTGGGAAAGTCTTTTGGGAGTGGAGGTAAAAAGATAACAAAATTTGGTTGATTTTATCTGTATTTACAGACTAGGGAACTTAGAATTACATGAGTCTTTCTTAAATTAAAAAACAAGCCCATCAGACTGGTCTATTAACTTATTTGAATAAAATTATCATCCTCACTTCTGGGACATCTATTAGTTTTGTCCAGTATTTCTTCTTCTAGTAACGGCATTCCAGTGTTCCTTTGGAGAACCACCTCTCTCAGCTATTCTGGGACAAGATGAAAATTCAGCTAACTTGATCATATACTTTCCCCCTTTCCCTGCCCAAGCAAACATTTGGCCACAGTAATTAGTTCATGTTGAGGTATGGGCAGTCAGAGTTAATATAAGGATCTCTGCTGGACCAATCAGAAAAGAGGTATTCCTTTTCTAATGGGGTTGCTAGGCGAATAGAATGTTAAGTTTGGAGAGTTGGTGGCCATACCTAGAAGGGAAAGCCTGCCCCAAATAAAACCAACACATAGAAAAGTACGTCTAAGAGATAAAGAGAAGACAAAATTTTAATGACATCCAGCACTTGGATCCAAACACACATGCAGCTAAGTCTATTTATAGATTTTTTTATCATATAAATCTGTGGTCCCCAACCCCCAGGCTGCAGACCCATACCAGTTTGTGGCCTGTTAGGAACCAGGCCACACTGCAGGAAGTGAGTGGGTGGGTGAGCCAGCGAAGCTTCATCTGTTTATAGCCGCGCCTCACAGCTGGCATCACCTGAGTTCTGCCTCCCGTCAGACCAGCGGTGACATTAGATTCTTATAGGACTGCAAACCCTACTGTAAATTGCACATGCAAGGGATCTGGCTTGCATGATCCTTATGAGAATCTAATGTCTGATGATCCGAGGTGCAGCTGAGGTGGTGATGCCAGCGCTGAGGAGCAGTGGCAAATTAGATTATCATCAGCAGAGAGGTTTGACTGAAGAATAAATGTCATGTGCTTGAATCATCCTGAAACCATCCCCCGCTCCCGTCTGTGGTAAAATTGTCTTCCATGAAACCAGTCGCTGGTTCCAAAAAGGCTGGGAACCACTGATATAAGCCAATACATTCCCTTTTTTCTTTAAAGCCATTTAAAGAAAATTGAGGTGAAGTTCACATACAGTGAAAAATACATATCTTAAGTGTATATTCTGATGCGTTTTGATAAATGAAATTCTCTTTTAACCATTACCTCTATCAAGATATAGCATATTTACATAACTCCAAAAATATCTTTTATTTCCTTTTATTCAATCCCTACACATAGACAACGACCGCTCTGGTTGTTACCAGTGTAGATGAATTTTGCCTGTTTTTGAACCACTTATTGGTGGAAGTATATAGAACTTATTCTCCTGTGTTGGACTTCTTTTGCTCAACGTTATGTCTTTGAAATTCATCCATGTTGATCGGTTGTTCATTCTATTGATGGACCAGCATTATGTTGTAAGGATATACTATATATTTTTAAAATTTATTCTCATTTTGATGGATATTTAGGTTGTTTCCTGTTTTGCCTACTATGGATAAAGCTGCAATAAACACTGTTAATAAGTATTTTTTGATATGTTTTTATTTCTCTTGTATAAATAACATGAGGTAAATGTTAGAAAGATATGTTCCATAAGAAACTGCCATCTATACATTTTCACCTTTATGTCCCATAGATATCTCAAACATAGTCCCTTAACTACTTATTACTGTCCTTTATCCTTTATCTCACACTTGCACTTCCATATTCACCATCTCGGTGAAGGGTGCCAGGTGCCTTAGCCAGAAATTTAGGGTCAGCCTAGGTTCCTTCTTATCCTATAACCCTCCCACATACAACCAGTCACCCAGTCTTGCAACAAGGGTAGTGCATATTCATTTTCTTTCTTTCCTCACTACGACTACAATATAACATAGCGCGGTCATTTTGAAAGTTTTTTACTTTGACTCATAACTTTAAAAAAAATGCATTACATGTATATAAAAATAATTGAAATAAAATTTTCATAAAATGATACTTATACTTACTGTACATAATATATCCTGATATTTTCTGTTCTACTCTATATTCATTTTAAAAATGTGGTCATAAACTATAAATTGATTTAATGATTCATTAATGAGTTACAACCTTAGTTTGAAAAGCAGGCAGTTGAAAGCTCACACAGACAAGGGTTTAAACCTCTACTCCTCTTTCCTAACTGTAACTTTGGGTAAAACACTTAGCCTCTTTCAGCCGCAGGCTTCACTTGTAACAAAGAAATAATAATGATACTATATTATAAAGTTGTAGTAAGGATTAAAATGAATATGCAGAATTATAAGCTCAGGGCCAGGAACAGAAGGTGCTCAATTAATATTAGTTCATCCAGACCTTCCTCATTTCTTCCCTATAGTATTGGTCCCTTTCTGAAGTTTTAAAGGTCTAGCTGAACTTTCTGCTTCTAGTCTCATCCTGCATGATGCCACTGAGATAATCTTTCTAAAATTCGGATGCAATCATATCAGTCCTCTGTTCAAAAAGTCATTAGCTGGCCGGGCGCAGTGGCTCACGCCTGTAATCCTAACACTCTGGGAGGCCGAGGCGGGTGGATCGCTCAAGGTCAGGAGTTTGAGACCAGCCTGAGCAAGAGCGAGACCCCGTCTCTGCTAAAAATAGAAAATGATCTGGACAACTAAAAAAAAATATATATAGAAAAAATTAGCTGGGCATGGTGGCACATGCCTGTAGTACCAGCTACTCGGGAGGCTGAGGTAGAAGGATCGCTTGAGCCCAGGAGTTTGAGGTTGCTGTGAGCTAGGCTGACGCCACAGCACTCACTCTAGCCCGGGCAACAAAGCGAGACTCTGTCTCAAAAAAAAAAAAAAAGTCATTAGCTGCTACCTGTGGCTTTTGGGATTGAACATAAGCTTCATAAAAAGGCATTTAAGTATTAGCCTTTGCTTCTCTCCAGCCATTTCTTTTCCAGTGATGCCCCCACTTCCCCCACCATGTCTTCTCCCATCATTTCTTACTAAATGATTTGCTCTGCCTCTCTAGTGCTTGCATATGTAGTGATTTGTTTCTGCCTTATACATCTTCCCATTATCTCTTCTGATTAGCTCTTATGTAACATAAACTCCAATTCAAGAATTATTTCTGGGAGGCATACATGGACCATCAGGCTAAGTTGAGTCCCACCTCCAAGTCCCTTTAGCACGGTATGCATATCATTTAATCAACCTTATTACACAGTACCTGCAATCAGAGTTTGAGTTCTCTTTCTTGTTCATTAGACAGTGAGCAGCTGGTTGATAAGGCTTCACTTTTTATCTCCATATTCCAGAAAGTTACCTAACAAGTACTCAATATGTACTGAATGAATGAATGAAGGTTTGTAACTTAGAAATTTTCCATTGCAATTTTGCTATACCATTTTTCTCTTGCACCAGAGAAATAGCTGGCTAGTTTAGTATACCATAATACCAAAGTAATAAAAACACTTTTTCTTTACCTAGCGGATTTATTGCTAATTAAAAATATAGTCACTGATTTTAACAGAATCTCCTGTGAATTATTTTCAGCTGGGAACAGGCAATTGTTTACTAAGAAAAGCATATTAATATTCTTTCTTCAAATCTCATGATGTGAATACAAATAGAACTGCTATGTTTTCCCTTAATGCTATTCTAACTGCTTTGGAGATAGGATTTGATTTATAGGCAAATTTACTTAAAGATGTCATTGAGGAGTAACAAAATCTGAAAGTATGCATTTAAAAATAGCTTTAACCAACTTTTAGTTTTGTTCTTTTTAAGTAAAACAAAAGCAGAACTCCCCCAAATTAAAATAAACTCTATAAAATTCAGATTTTATTAATGATTCAACCACCAATTATAAAATAAGAAAATTACTATTAATAGTAAACATCTCAATGGTTTCATTTCTTTCTCCACTAACAAAGTAATTAACTTGTAAATTTTATCAAATGCTTAAAAATTTTATCCTTTAAATAGAGTAATAATCAAAGAGTATCAGCTTTCCATACTGCAAAGCCAAATAGTAACAACCAGATTAGACTAAATTTGTTTTTGTAAGAGCAGCTCACTTTCTATAATACATGTCCAGTTATTCTGTTCTTTACACCCACCTCAAGCTTTCCTAAGCCATTCATTCCATTTCTTTTAGACATCGAGCATATTAGATACTTTTAAAAAGTTAATATAATATGCTAACAACTTACTATTTACCTGGACTCTATTAATAAATGTAAAAATTTCAAGCAATGTGATACCAAGAAGTTAGATTTAAAATTGTTGAATTTTTGTTCCTTATCACATATTTAGGTAAAATATACAAAATTGTGATAGTACTTTTTTTTTTGGAATGGTATTAAATGGACAACTGAACTTTAGCTAAGGTGTGCATTCCAAGATATTATATATAGTATGCCACCCCTTTAAAAATTAGTCATTGTGATTTCTGGATTGCCTACAGTTGGAAAGCCTACTTATTATTCTACTTATTAATTTTTATGAAAATTCTATCAATCAAACTCTATACCTTTCCCCATAAGGAAAATGGGAATAAGCCTATTAGCATTTGCAGGAAGATTTTTAACTATATAATAACTGTATCATTTCCACATAGCATTAAACAAGACAAAGTCCTGCAGAAAATGAACAGTTAGCAGTATCACAAATATGGAAATACTGCAATATCAATGGAAGCCCAGGAATATTAAAAATAAAACTCCATATTGCTTAATGACCATTAGTAGAATTTATTCCATAAATGTAATCTTTAAGAATAAGGAACCTGATTTCTGTTAAATATAATTTCAAGTGGCAGAAATATAAAAATGTGGTTTTTTAACTTTCCTTTTTTTCTGAAAAGCAAAATCCTATATGGTATATAATGAAATGAAATGTTAAATGGTATAATCTTAGAAAGGTCTATTCCTATCAGAAATGATTATATTAAAACCATGTAATATCACATAAAAACTTTTGAAATTGTTACCTAATATTTTGGGCTAACCTTTCAAAAATATTAATTCAATAAACTGGTTTTCACTTCTGTAAGTTTACAAATTATTTTGATCTTTTTTTCAAGGTCAAACAGTCGCTGTTATTAAGAACATGATAGGGTGAATAAAATTGCACATTGTAAGGATCTCGAGAATATGTTACATAAACTAGACAATTTTTTGTAGACTCCGAAGCTTTTAAGTAGCTCTTGCTTACTGGTAACTCTATTCACCCGTAGGGTAACACACCAAAGGCGTTAACTTTGAAACTGAAAAATTTGGAATTTAGCAGACCTAAGCTTGCATCCTGGCATTACCACTTACTATTTTAGTATTTAATGGCAGATTCTTTAACCTCTCTGAATCTGTTTCCTCAAGTATAAACGATGAATAACAATACCTGCCTAGAGTCTTGAATGAAGACAGAATGAGATTACACTGCCTGGAACATTCTGAGTGCCGAATAAATGGTAATTTCATTCTCAGCTGTCCTTGAGTGCCAACAATCCCGATTTGACTCTTTAGTGACAGACGTTTGTTTGTCCACGTAAACACAGCATGTTTCTTGACTCTTCCTAGCAACTTCCTTTAAAAGGAATCCGCACATGCATTTAGTAAACTACACAGTATTAACTCTAACAGAGTCAATATTAACCAGTGAGCTATTTAAACAGACTATTAGCAGAGTTGGATTAACGAATTGAATAAAAAGTATTTCAGTGCAATTTGGGGATTACTCATATTATTTTCACTAACAGATGATTGCCATCTCCTACACGTTTATTGCGCATACAGAAATTACATTTAATTACAATATTGTTTAGGTGGGTTAGTCCGTGTAACTTGAAGTAAACTATCTTGACAGGATAAAATGAAAGCTTTGAATTAGTGCAAAGGTGGGAAAACAAGGTCAAGCTAGAAGCAGGAATTATCAATCTTCGTGGTCAGAAGATTGATTAAAATCCATTTGTCTTCAAGAATTTTGCAGAATGAAGGTAAAACTGAGGGAGAAATTAACATGGTGAGAACAGCAGAGTACATGTTAAACCGTCTTGATGATCAGAAGGTTCAGAGAGGCTTAAAACCCTCTTCAAAGAGAGGATTTTCTTTTTACCTTCCGTGCTCCCGCAATTAATGCCGTTTAAGGCACTGTCAATTCTTTAAGGAGAAAACATGCCACACAGCAGCTCTCAATAGGCTACTGACGTGCACCTCAGAACATTTCTTTAAAAAAATTGTGTGCTAATATTTCAAATGTCATTCCACACCAAACCCGTTCCAAAACCTAAAAATCATTTTCAAGCCAAACTCACGGCGCGTTCGTGATTCACGAAGGCCAGGACCTCGAGGTAGAAACATTCGTGCACTAACCCCACGTCATCCTAAAAATCAGCAATTTCAGTAAAAAGACCGAGAAGTACGAGCCATTTGTTTATAATTTCTTTATAATTTAAAACCGATTGATTTTCAAAAAGGAGTCGAGACAAATGCCAATGTTTTTAATTAAGCAGTCGCCAATTTTACAATTCTTTACACGAATCCTCTTTCTCTTTCGCCCGCGTCTTTCTCCACAGGGCCCAGCTGGCTCAGCAGCCGCGTTCGCTCCACACAGCCCAAAAGAGCAAGGCACACTGCGCTTCGCCGCGAACAACTTCCCTATTCGCGGTCGCCCCTATAGCTATAGCTATCGACCAATGGCCGCCTTCTCCCGCACTATTTGTCCCGCCTTCCAGTTTTACTGAAGCCAATAAAAAGGGCCATTGGAAACAGAGGCCAATGGGAGCTCCGGGAGAGGCATTTTCATTGGCTGCGGTCGTCTCGCAGTGCAGTCTGGGCCTCCGCCTCCGTTACCCTGGAGCCGAGGTCGCTGCGCCGCTGCCACCCAGGATCTGCGGTCCCCGCCCCTGTCCCATCCCAGTGTTCAAACTTGTCGCACCCGGGTAACCTCAGCAGCCGCCCCCCAGTCTCTGCAGGAGCCAGGCACTCGCCAAAGAGGCGGCCGGACGCTGAGGCCCCGGTGGGGAGTTCAGTCCGGGGAGGGAAGGCAAGGAGGTGGGACGCCGCTTCGGCTCGGATGAGGAGCGGGGGCGGGTTCGGGGTGGGTTTTGGGGTGGGCGTGGAGACCGTGGGGGAGGTGGAGGCGCGACGTGAGACTGGGGTGAAGCGGGGGGCGTGGGCGAGGGAAGCTGCCGATGGGGGCGTTCGTGGATGGGGGCCTACAGGTGGAGTTATTAAAGCAAGGAGGATGAAAGGATTGGGGACGGGGGAGGATGTGGGGACTGGAGGGAGAGGAAAGTCCTAGGAAAATAAGTCGAGAGCTGGGCGGCTGGGAGAGGATTGGGAAGAGGGAAGGTTGACCGGCAGATGGAGGACTCGGAAGTTAGGAGTTGGGAAAAGGTTATTTCCTGGGATGGGGAAGAAAGGGAACGGAGCATAGTGCAGGCGGATCTAGAGAAGTGGTTAAGAGTTATTAGAAACAAAACCAATGACTCTGGAGGCCCGTGGAGACTCAAGGCGGGAAAGGAGGGGCGAAGCCAAGGGCCGAGAAGGGGAAGAAGGCTTTTGATGGCTCTGGGATAAATAATAGGTTTATTATTAGACTGTTATTAGAGTGAAAGGCACATTTGTCCAGACAGTGAAAATTTTACACATAGTCTTCAGGGATGGGCTGAGAGGAGTAAAGATGGTTAGCAAGAAATGTGCCTTCTTGGCACATGTGAGCTGGAGCGGGTATTCAAATACTTGGTGTTTTACTTCGGGTGGACCATGGGACAATGGCAGTGGTGAAGAGCGCTGGCCCACTTCACCTGAATGTAAACTCCTTTGTTCACTTTGTGGCCTTGGACAAATTATTGACATCAATTAGTAACAATTACTAGCGTCATTTTTTTTTTCCTGTAACTCAGTCTTCTGTCTTCTCTCTTTACTCTATGTCCTCTTTTGGGCTGAGTTCATCCTGTCCCTTGGCTTCTGCCATCTGTACTTTATTAACACACTCCCAGGTTTTTTGTTTTTTTTTTAATCTCTGTCCTGGAACTCTTTAGTTACCATCAAACTTTTCTAGCTAATTTTTGATATTTCCACATAGATTTCCCACAGGCATCCCAAACTCAGTATGTATGATACTGAACCCATCACCTTCCCCTGCCAAAGCATTTCCAATTGAATGGTACCATATTCTCCTAATTTTGTAAGTCCAAAACTTTGGAATTCATTCAGATTCTTCTCTCATCTCATATTCCACATTTAATCTGCCATCAAGTCTAGTTTATTTCTTGATAAACATTTCTGGAATCAATTCTATAACTCTATATCTCTAGTTTTACTACCTTAGTTCACACCACTATCATCTGTCAGCTGGTATCAAGCCCCACTGGTCTTCTTCCTCCAGCCTACTGCTCTCCAGTTCTTGGTTGGAGATGAATCTTTCTAAATGTCAAATCTGATCATTATAACCCCATTGAAGATCCTTTGTTTTCAACCAACTCTTGTTATCACTTACTACTTTCTCACTACTCCTCAGCCAATACAGTTTAAACCAGCATTGTCCAATAGAAATAGATGTGAGCCATATACATATTTTTTCAGCAGTCACACAAGAAAATACAAACAGATGAAATTAATTTTAATAATATATTTCATTTAACCCAATATATCCAAAATATAAAAAATAGATCAAAAAGGTATTTTATGTTTTATGTACTAAGTCTTCAAACTTTCACATGTACTTTACACTTCCAGCATATGTCAATTCTGACTAGTTACATTTCAGGTGCTCAGAAGCCATTGTGTTGGACCGCACAATTATAGAGTATTTGCAGTTAAGCGATATGCCATGCTTATCTAATTTCACTTTTGCACATGCTGCATCCTCTTATTGAAACAGGATCTTGCTTCACTAACTGCTTTCTTTTTCTAACCTCATTTACCACCCCACCTTCCAACACACACACACACAATTACACTTGTGCTTAACCTTTGCTAATATCTTAAGACTCAATTTAGGCATTATCTTCTCTGGAAACAGTCTCAAACTCCCTTCTGTCTTCTAATCTTAGTTTTGAGGTTGTTTAGTCTCCTTTACTTCCTTTTATCATTAGTACTTACACTCTGTTGCGTTATCTTTCTTCTCTTGGCTGGGAGTTCCTTAATGGTAGGGGATCAGTTGTATCTTACTCATTTTTTTGTATCTCCAGCTTCATCTATAGTTCAGTGCTTGACAGTAGGTATTGAGTAAATATTTTATAGAAGAATGAGTGAATGTTCTGTGATGTTTTCATTTGACTGACTAAAATTTAAGAATACATGCTGTAGTTAAAATGCTTTAATTTGACCTATTGTTTCAAAATGCTGTTTAAAAGAATCTGATTATGCCATAAATTTTAAATCCAGGATTTACTGTGATCTGACTGATTATACTTAATATCATACTTAAAATCCAAACATAATTTATTTTTATTTTTTTAAGTTTTATTTTCTTTTTAACCAAATAGTTTGATTTTTAAGCAAGAGTAGGTATTGTACAAATATTAATAAATGTAGTAGGATAAGGAAATTATTTAGAAATATACAGAAACATGTAATAGAAGAGTAGAAAAACTTGGTTTTATTTGTTTCTTAGTCTTTTCTCCTTTGGAGCAGTTATAGTTTTAATGTAGCAATATAGTTTTCACCATTATTATCTTTAGCTGCTTATTTTCCTTTTTAGGGAGAGAGATCTCCTTATGTATATCTTTCCTGGTTTATTTTCATTTTACTTGCCTGGTTGCCTGTTATGTGACCTCTTTTGCTGGCAGCAGAGGTAGCCGGTTAGCAATGTTTTATACAAAGAAGATGAGGACAGGGATATGTCAAGAAATTAACAGTTAGTTGATTTTATACAGTTTTTTCTTAAAACTAAGAGGCTTCTTAGAGTCACATAAATTCAGATGATCATTATGATATTCTATATACAGTAGACTCTATAGCTTAGATTTGCTTTCTGATTCATTTGTAACAGGATATAAATGAAACATTCTGGTAATCTCTCTGACCTGTTTATGTGTAACCTATACTGTTTGGGACTTTTTTAAAGAGGAAAGTATTTTTGGATGAAAAATGACAAGTATTAGATTTGATAGCTTTCTAGCATTGCTGTAGTAGCACTCTTGGCCATATTTAGAAAATAAACAGTTCTTAGGAATTGAAATTGAGCAAGACTTATAATTTTTCTTTTTTGCTTAATTAGTTAATTCGTTGCTTATTGAGAAAGAGCTAATGGAGTGCATACAACCTCCCTCTCCCAACACACAAACACACACAGGGGAAACAGGTGAACAACTGTTAACTGATTCATTCTTGGTTACCATGAATTAGTTTAAATTAGAAAACTATACATGGAATATACATCCTCAGTTTCTTATCTATTAATCTAGATAACTCTTTTCTTTTAAGAGAAAGAATAACTATTCACTTAATCATATTATGACTAGATTATGTTAGTCAAATAGAAATTATTGGTGTAACTGCAGGCAAAATTTATTGTCTGAACCCTTAGTAGGTCATATCATTTATTTAAAATTAATGCAGAAAACATATTCCAACTTTGCAATGGTAATGGCTCTGAGCAAAATTTTTTGATTTGCTAACTTTTCCCTCTTGGGAATTTTAGAGATTAAGTAAGTCTTATGTAATTATTTTGAAAGAGGGAAGATTTAACATTTCCTTTAAAATAAAAAGGGAAATTTTATAAAATGAAACCATTACTATTCTGTTTGAAATAAAATTATAGAATAATCATTCATTCCACAAATAATTAATGAATTAGTGTTGTGGTTACTGTGGTGAACTAGACAGACAAGATTTCTATTCTCATAGGTCTTACATTTAGCAGGAGGGGTAAGACAAGAAATATAAGATTATTTCCAGTAGTAGCAAGGTCTATGAAAAAATTAAAGCAGAATAATAGGATAATATGACTGGGTTCACTTAAATAGAATTGTCAGGGGAGCCATCCTTGAAGGTGACATTTGTGCTGAGAACAGGAAGAAGAGGAGGAGCCACCTTTGTGATGTTCTAGGTAGAGCATGCAGCAAGTGCAAAGGCTGTGAGTTGGTAACAAGCATGGTATGTTGGAGGGGCAAAAGAAGGCAAGTTTGCCTGAAAAAAGACATGAGAGGAAGAATGGCATGACATAAGAATGGAGAAGTGGGCAGAAGGGCTAGATTGAGTTTGCAGGCCTGGTTAAGGAATCTGATGGCCATAGGAGACCATTGAAATGTATTAAGTAAGAGAACAGTGCTATTTGATCTCTGTTTCAAGTCACTTTTTCTGATTGCTATGGGAAGAGCTGGGGGGAAAACAAGGATGAAAACAGGATATCAATTAGGAGGCTATTGCAGAAGTCCAAGTGAGGAAACATGGCCTGGACTAGGGCAGTAGCAGTGGATGGTAAGAAATGGTCAGATCTGGAACATATTTTGGAGATTAAATTGTCTGGTTTTACGGACGGTTTGGATGTGCGATGTGAGGGCAGAAGGAATCTGGGATAATCCTTAGATTTGTGTCGTGAGTAATTTAGTAGATGGATGTACCATTTAATGAGATCAGAAAGGTGGGAAAGAGTAGAGGTGGAAAGGGGACAGATTTCAGTTTGGAACATGTAAATTTGAAATGATTTTTAGATATCCAAATGGAGTTGTCAGGTAGGAAGGTGAATATATATGAACCTGAAAGGGTAAATGAGGTCTAGATGAGATCACCTAAGGAGAGAGTGTAGATGAAGAAACGAGGGCCAGCGTGTGCTTAGAGATCAGGAATAGGAGGCAGATTCAATAAAGGAGACTGAGAAAAGACAGCCAGTGAGGTAGTAAGAAAACCAGGAAAGTAGAGGGCTATGGAAACTAAGTAGGAAAAGAGAATGTTTTAGGAAGGAGGAAATGGTTGGTTGTGTCAGACACTGCTGTAGGTCAAGCAGGAATAGGATAGGAAATCGGCTAATGGATTTAGGAAGATCAATGTCATTGATTTTGACAAAAGCTATTTCAGTGGAGTGGTGGGGATAAAAACCTGACTAGTGTGGGTTCAAAAGAAAATGGTTGGAAAAGAAGTAGAGATAATGTTCTAGATTATAGATTATTCTTCAAAAAAGTTTTATTGGAAAACTGGAGTAGAGAAACTGGGTTGTGGATGCGATAGGACATGGAGTCAAGTATCAGCTTCATTGGAGCCTCTTTGATAGGAATGATCCTGTAGAGAGGGCACAATTGCAGGAGCACAATCTTGGACATTGAGAAATGGTATGGGGAAGAAGACAAGTAAAAAGATTTAGGTTTAAAAAGGAGCAGAAATACTTCTTCAGTTTTAGCAGGGTTGGGAGGGCAAAGAGTATTGGATAGATACAGGTGGAAGTGGCTTCAGAGATGAAGTAGTTCTCATTTGATTGTTGTAATTGAGGTTTCTTTTTTCTTTTTCTTTTCTTTTTTTTTGGAGACAGAATCTTGCTCTGTCACCTGGGCTAGAGTGCTATGGTATCATCATGGCTCACTGCAACCTCAAACTCCTGGGCTCAAGCCATCCTCCTGCCTCAGCCTCCAGAGTAGCTAGGACTACAGGCAGGTGCTACCACACCTGGCTAATTTTTCTATTTTTTGTAGAAACGAGGTCTTGCTCTTGCTCAGGCTGGTCTCGAACTCCTGGCCCTGAGTGATCCTCCCACCTGGACCTCCCAAAGTGCTAGGATTACAGGTGTGAGCCATCGTGCCCAGCCCTGATTGCTTTAATTAAAATATTAAATAGGTGTCAACTAAGAGTTAGAAAACTTACAGTCTATTTCAGGTTTTACTAACTGAGTTTTGTGATCTTACGTAAATTATTTGTGAACTTGGGTAAGTCATTCCTTTTTTCTGGGTCTCAGTTTCCTTAATCTTTGCAAAGAAAGGAGTGATTCCCTAGAGTCTCTTCCAGTGGTAAATTGTTATTTGTCCCATTAAGCTATAGTACTTTATCTGTTTTTATTTCTTTTTACTTTATAAGAAAAATTAGTGTTATTCTTTACCTCATCTTTCCTTCTTTCTTTCTTTTGTTTCTTTTGTTCTTTTTTTTCATATCTTTTCTTTTTTCTTTAACTTATAATAACCCTGTTTGCTTATTTGAGCTATTTTTCTGAAAGCACTGTCAGCCAGGCAGCAGTATTTCTATAAGGACCAAGAAATAATTCTCAAAAGTGAATTTTTTTTCACAAGTGTCTAAATTTACATTCTCTAGGAGAGCTTAGCTATTTGGGTTGTTATATTTCCTAAGGAGCACCTGTTTATTAAATGCTGTGAAGAACTGTAACATAATATGAGACAATACAAGTACTATAGGTAGGTTAGAAATACTCACCTTATTGCAAAATAGAGCCTAAATATTAATAATTAGAAGTTTGGCAAACATAAGAAAATATTCTTTAGTGTTCCTGGGGCTGTTTTTGAGTTTGTTTTCACTATTAAGAAAGTATTTTTATGTAACTAGTATGTAATCTTTTAAGGGAATATATAAAGGATAATACATACTTTATTGTGACTGTTTTTCTTAATTATGTCTCTTCCATGGAAGAGCTAGACCCTGCCTTAAAAGAACCCATAGTATATTCTTGCTTTCTTGGTTTCTTATTGTCTAAAATGGCATCTATATTATCAGAAATTTTTCTTGACCAAATGGGTGCGTGAATTGAATAGTAGCTTCATAGACTTTGGAAAATTTGTTGTTTATTTATATCAGGTTGTCTAAAAGGATGAGAATAATTGTTGGAAATAATTGACTTACAATGACTTATATTTACTGTGATAGATGTAGATCTGACCATGTGTGTTTGTCTCCTCTCTCCTTGGAGACAATATTAAAATAATACTAAAGAACAAAGAATAAACATCATATTGAAGGGGAAGCAGAGTATCTTCAGTAGACAAGAGATTACAACACATTTCTGAAAGAGACAAAGAGTAATGATGGATGAAACAGATTATAACAGAAAATTGTGTCCCAAAATATTCAAGAAGGGGTTGCAGCAAAGGAAGATTCTGATATATGCAATAGAATCTCAGAGAAACTTGGGATTGAAAAGGTCAGAGATAAAGGATGGTTGAAAATGAGATGGGAGAAATAATTGACGTATGGAATAATTGTGTTCCTTTCCCACTCAAACACATGCACAGTGACAATCCCTGTAATACTCCCTGTTTCTTAACTCACTCCTATCTCTCTTTCACATCAGAATATACAGAGATTATTTCTTCTGTAAACAAAAACAAAGACAACACTAAAGGAAAAGTAGCATTGCCATTGCAGACATTTGTGTCTGCAGATGAGCCCTCCTCATTCTAGCTTTTAGGGAATTCCCTATATAATATATAGCCTGTTTAATGGCTGATTCTTTGTTTTTCATCTGACCTAAAGCAAAGTATTCCAGTCAGGAAGGCCTGCTCACTTGTAGAGTGTTTCCATTCACTCTTCTTTTTTCTTTGTTTTAAAGTATCAATGGTAAACCAGAAATTATCTTCAAAGAAATAAAACCAGCAGTATATAAATAAAACAGAAAAACTGGTACCATGTGAAGCAGATAACTCTTGGATCAGAAGACACCTTAAAAAGAAAATGTCTATTTAATATTCTCAGAGGAAAAAAAAAGTTTCCTTAATAAAGCAAGAACAGAGTAATTATTTTAAAAATCAGAACAAAAAAGTTATTGGAAATGAAGATACTGGCATAATTTTAAAAGTGATGGTTAGAAGAGAAATTGAGTAAAACTCTGAAAATAGAGCAAAAAGACAAAGAACAGATTTGTTATTTAACTAGTAGAAATTTCAAAAATTTAAAATGGAAAAGATCAATTATTAGAAAAGTAATATAAGAAAATTTCTAATGCTTAAAGATACAAATTTCCAGATGGAAAGGAAGAGGGGGAGAAAAGGGCCCAACACAAGGAAGAAAGACCCACTCCTATTCATATCATTGTGAAATTTCAGTGTAACAGGAGGGAAAAGTCCGAAAAGCTCCTAGGGAGGAGAAAAAGAAAAAAACATATCCTGTAAAGGAATGAGAATCAGATGAGTATAACTAGTGTGTAAAATCCCTAAGGGCAGGTAGTTTTTGTTATTGTTCATTACTGTTACATCGTGAGAGCTCAAAAGATATTTTGAATAAAAGAATGACTATAATAAATGTCTCACAAGCAAAACTGAGGGTTTAAAAGACAGTAAGGCAATGTCTTCAAAATTCTGAGAGAAAATAACCTAGAATTTGGAACCTATGAAAACTATCAAGTATGAGGTAAAATAAAGACATTCCCAGGCATGCAAGGACTTAGAACATTTACTTCTTAAACGATAAAATCTTTTTGAAAGACTTATTAAGGATATGGGCCAGTAAAATGATGATGAAAACTAATAAAGATGATGACATAGGCTAAAAGAAATAGTGCACTAACTTAGGAATTCAATAGAAGTAATTCTAGAATGACAACAATGCCACAGGTCTAATAGTAACTGGTTTAAATTAGAATAGAAAATCCAAGAAAAATGTCTGTAAGAGGAAGAATGGAATGGATTTCAGGCTATTGATAGATTAAGAATCTGGTAGATATTAGTGATATGATAAGAAACATGTTTTTTCCTCTCAATAAGAAAAAAAAGACAATTAGAATTTTACGGAAAAAAACCCTGTATAACCAACATGTAGTTGCATGTTACAACCATCTAAAATGAAGGGTGAATTAAATTCTCATTTTTCATAGTCTAAAATTGCTAATTCAAGAAACAATATAAGCACAGAAGTATATGTCAGTTGTCCCAGGGAGAAGGACTTAGATAATGGGGCAATGGATATTTCTCTTTTTTTTTCAACTCTGTGGATATATTTGGGAGGAGGAAAGAGCACATTGTTTTATAAATTCTTTTTGTACTTTTTGTTCTTTCCCCTTTTTGTAAACATTTCCAGTCACTTCATGATATTATACTGTATGGATTTTTACAATACTTCTCTTACTTATTTTGTGATGGTTAGACATTTAGGTTGCTTCCATGTAAAAAAAAAAAAAATTATACTGTACTACATTAAACATTTGCAGGCTGGGCGCAGTGGCTCACGCTTGTAATCCTAGCACTGTGAAAGACTGAGGCGGGAGGATCGCTCCAGGTCAGGAGTTCAAACCAGCCTGAGCAAGAGTGAGACCCATCTCTACTAAAAATAGAAAGAAATTGGCTGGACAACTAAAAATATATTAAAAAAATTTAGCTGGGCATGGTGGCGCATGCCTGTAGTCCCAGCTACTCGGGAGGCTGAGGCAGGAGGATCGCTTGAGCCCAGGAGTCTGAGGTCGCTGTGAGCTAGGCTGACACCACTGCACTCTAGCCCAGGCAAAAGAGCAAGACTCTGTCTCAAAAAAAAAAAAAACCTCCCCCCCAAAAAACATTTGCAGATAACTTCTTCCCTAATTTTAGAGTTATTTTCCTGGAATCCAGGAATGGAATTATTGGATCAAAGATTAAAAGCATAATTAAAGTCTTAATACATTTTGCCAACTTTTTATCTAAAAACTGTGGATCTTTTTCTGATAGCAACTCTGGCAGCATTGAGTGTTACTGTTTTAAAAAATCTTGGATAATTTGACACTTTAAAAATGGTATCTGAGGTTGAATATTTTTATGTGTCTATCATTTGTATTGCCTGTTTTGGGTCTCATCATGTATTTTTCCCATTTAACTTGTGACCTCATATTTTTCTTATGGATGATATAAGGTATTTATTTACGTGTTAAGGATGATAACCATTTTTCTGTCATGTTTGCAAATGTTTTTCATCAAATATTTAATTTAGTTGTTTTTTTAAATATACTTTAGTTTTACATTTTTATGTGGTCAATCTTAGATGATGTTCTTTGTTCTTATTAGCAGGTTTGTTCTTTATCGCCACCACCACCTCTTACCCCCCAAAAAAATAAAGAAAAAACTGGCAATTTGATCATTATTGTCCTGTTAAAATTCAGCATTTGTGTTTATTATAACTCTTAAGATGCAAGGGAATCACATTTATTTAACATTTATTCAGAAGCAATTTCAGGTACTTTACATGTTGTCTAGGCTATGAGAGAGTATGTCTTTAAATACTGTAAATAACTTACGTCTGAAAATATTGATAAATTATAGCCTCTTTAAAATCGTAAATTGTATATTATTTTGCTTTTTGTATCTTTCATGGTAATTAATGGTAGAAATCTATTTCATGACTATATGATGAGTTTCCCTTCCTTTCCTTAATTATAGGGTAAAAAAGTGTTACCTTCGGGCTGCTAATGTGAATTGTGGTCTACGGATATGTTGTGGAGAAAACAAATTGCACAGTAATGAATATTCTTACCAGGATCTTATGAAATTGTTCTTCAGTGCTGTCATAGACTCTTCTGGAGAAAAGAATCTGTGAAATTATGTGAAAAGAGACCATTTTTCAAAACAATGGGGGAAAAAGCAAGAAGTCCAGGTACTGATCAAGAAAGAAAGGCAGGCAAACACCATTATTCTTACTATTCTTCTGATTTTGGAACTACACCACAGTCCTCTGGCCGATCATCGCTGGTCGATTCTTCTCCCCCTACGAGTATTAGGGGAAAAAGTCCTAAAAGACAGACTTCAGATAGCCAAGTGTATCACCAAGGTAAGTATTCTTTAAAAGATTCTGGTGAACCTAGAAGACTCATTTTGAGTACTTAAGGAAAACGTGTACGAATAAACTCTTCTATTAGTATGTATGTTATTAAATATATACACAGAAGTGGGCTTATTTACATATAGGATTGGTTATATGTTTATAAATTTATGTAAATATTGCTTAATGTACTATGTATTACCCTTTGTTATATTCAGAGTCATAAAATATATGGAAGAAAGTAACATAGCTAAGGCTTCTCATGTTGTTTTCTCTTCTTCCTAAATAGACGCTTTTCTTAGGGTTTCTAAGATATTGTAAAGGCAAAAAAAAAAATTACAAAACATTTTTACTTTTCTGTATCTTCATTTTTTGAAGGTAGTGAAAGGCATTAATATAAAGTGGCTAAGGTACATTTTTATAGATTGAGTAAACTTACTTACTCTAGGTAACGCTAGTATTTACTGCAAAAGTTCAGATTGAACCTAGGAATGGAATTGAGAACTTGGGATCACAAGTCTAATTTGTTTTCTATTTAACTGTGTTATAGTGGAACCTGGATTAATCATTAAAAATAATTTTTGTTATTAAAATGTTACTAGTGTGGAACTAAGTATTAATACATATTTTACCATATAATATTCTGTAACTGTCTTATTTATCTCAATAAATCCCTGGTCAAGAAAACTCCATTGTACCTAGTAACAAAATATGTAAGGTCTGGCCGGACGCGGTGGCTCATGCCTGTAATCCTAGCCCTCTGGGAGGCCGAGGCGGGTGGATTGTTTGAGCTTAGGAGTTCGAAACCAGCCTGAGCAAGAGCGAGACCCCGTCTCTACTAAAAATAGAAAGAAATTAATTGGACAACTAAAAATATATATATAGAAAAAAAACTAGCCGGGCATGGTGGTGCATGCCTGTAGTCCCAGCTACTCGGGAGGCTGAGGCAGGAGGATTGCTTGAGCCCAGGAGTTTGAGGTTGCTGTGAGCTAGGCTGACGCCACGGCACTCTAGCCAGGGGAACACAGTGAGACTCTGTCTCAAAAAAAAAAAAAAATATGTAAGGTCTACAAGTATAGCATAGAAAAATAAGCTAAGGCAAATGAGGAATTACAGTATGCATTAATAAATGTAGTACAGTTGTAACAGCAGTAGCTTAGAATAGTGACAGTTTAGATTGCAGGGTAGGGAGTGGTGAAATGGGGGGCTGAAAAGGGAAACAGAGGCCACATTATGAAAATCTTGCATCCTATGCTAATATATTGACTATGTGGGGAATAGTTAGCCATTAAAAAGATGTAAGGAAGGGTATAATTTGCCTTTATAAATTTTTACTTTGAAAAATAATATTTGTTCATTAAAAACTACAAGAGTATACATTCCTTTTGAAAGGAAACCTTTCATGCACCTTCAATCTAGCTTCTCGGGGATGTCCATACTTCTAACGCCTTTTCCTTTATTTTTCCTTTTCCCTTTTTTCCCTTTTCCCTTTTCCCTTCCCTTCCCTTCCCTTCCTTCCTTCCTTTCTTTTTGTTTTTCTTTTTCTTTCTTTTCTTTCTTCAAGTACAGTGTTTTCAGTTTGTTTGTTTGTTTATTTATTTATTTAGGGGTCTTTTTCTCCAAATCTGTCTCAGCAAGGAGCTCTTGTTACGATTTCATAGTTGAGAGCATGATCTGATATTAAAGTTTTGCTATATAATTAAGAAGAAACAGATCTTAGGGTTGAACCTTAGAAAAATGCCTGTTTTTCCCAAGAAATAATAGGATATTATTCGTAAGGAATACTTTAATTTTTTCTTTGTTCCCCAGAAGGAACTTAGGAGGCCACCCAATTAAGGAGTCAGAACTTTGTAAGCCTTACCTTATTTAAGAAGATAATTGGGAAAAACTGTGAAAAACAGTTCTAGCATCATCCAGAAAATTTCAATTATCTTCAATAATCTGTAGTTATTATCTTCAAACTAGTACCGATTTCTACTTTGCACTGTCTTTTGAATTAAAATCTGTGGTAATTTGTTTGTCTTAGACCAAGTAACAGGACCAAACTGATACTTTTCCTTAAACAGTAAGTTAATTTCTTTCTGTTTAAATTGCAATCAGTATAGAATAAACTAAGGAAAAACAACTGAGATTAAAATAGCATCTTAAAACACTTGAATTTGCTGATTTGCATGTTTGGTAGCATATTCTTCCTTCTCCCTCCTTTTTAATTTTCAGCATATTTTATTAATTAATCATTTGAGACATGGTCTTGCTGTCACGTACGCTAGAGTGCAGTGGCATCATCATAGCTCACTGCCACCTCAAACTCCTGGGCTCAAGTGATCCACCTGCCTCAGCCTCCTTAGGAGGTGGGACAACAGGAATGTGCCACCACCATGACTGGCTAAGTTTTCTATTTTTTGTAGAGACAGGGTCTCGCTCTTGTTCAGGCTGGTCTTGAATTCCTGACCTCAAATGATCCTCCCACCTCAGCCTCCCAAAGTGTTAGGATTGCAGGCATGAGCCATTGTGCCCCGCAGCATTTTTTATTATTTTAAAAAATAAAATTGACGCTCTATCAGAATTTATATGTATGAGAAAATTTAATAATATAGTTTTGGTTATACATATTTGTCTACTATATATTTATCCATTCTTTGTTTTACCAGTAATATAAACATATCTTGATTTTTTGGTAGATGTATAGTTTATTTTTCCTACATGTTTTTTTTAAATGAGTCGTTTATTTTTAACACCTGAAGGAAGAAAAAGCAGTATTTTTTCCACGCACTTTTTAGTGGTAACTTAACAAGAGGGAAATGAAGAATGAGATACAACAGCCAATTATTTCAAATTATTAGCACTATATTTCAACTTGATAATTTGAAAAATGAAAATAAAAAAGGCAGATGAAAATTGGGAAATATTTCTGTGTTTGGGTTAATGATCAGTTTGTAGTCATACTAGTAGAATATGCTAAAAAATAAATGTTCAGAGTTTTAGGATGTCAAAAAGTTGGTTGTGGAAACCCTTTTGTATGTGACTAAACAGTTGAAAAAAGTATTAGTGAAACATTTTATCCTGATTCCTACATTATTAGGCTTTAATTTTTCAAATAAATTGCTTTTGTGTGAAATCTTGTTTTCTGAGCAATGTAATTTTATACATAAATATCAGACATTGTAACACTTGGCATTCACCTTTATATATAATCATTTTTATGTATAAAGTTTCTGCTCTTTGAAGAGCTGAGTACAAATACCATTATATATATTATATATATATAATATATATATTTACTCCCAAACTTTGTTAACTCAGATACTGGAAAAGAAAGAAAATTTGAAGTGATGGACACTTCAAATTTAAAATTATATTCTAAAGTAATGTTTTGCAGTAGAAATATAATGCAAATCACAAAGGCAAGCCTCAAATGTAATTTTTTATTTTCTAGTAACCATATTAAAAAAAGAAAAACATATGAAATTGATTTTAATAATATATTTTATTTAACCCAATCCAATATTTGGATTTAAATATCTAAAATATTATCATTTCTACATATAGTGAGTATAAAACATTGTTTATGAAATATTGTGCATTTTTTTGAACTAAGTGTCCAAAATCCAGTATGTATTTCACAGTTACAGCATATCTCAATTTGGACTACCCACGTTTCACGTTTCTCAATAGCCATATGTGGCTATTGGATAGTGTGGTTTCAAAATTGTAATTAAGAATTCTTTCATTTCTTTTTATTACCACTTTTTTTCATGTATTCAAGCATTTATAGAGCTGTAACCCCAAAGCAGTACACATTCAAAACAACTTCTATAAAATTCTATTTTTTAATGAAACTTTATAATGTTAAATTATAAAAATACTTGTTTTTTTTTTAACTTGTTTATATAATGGAATCAGGTATTCATGGCTGGTGAGATGGGGAGGGAAAGGTTGGATATTCTAGTTTTTCTTCATTTTTTTTTTTTTAAGTCTGGAATGCATTTTCTCCTTGAAAAGTGCAGTCACCTTGGAGACTATAAAGTTCATTATTCTTAACTGTAGCAGACTTTGAGATGCCTCTTTTAAAAAAAGGACAGGTGCTCTGTATATTGAGGCTTAAGTTTAATGAACTTTTGGTAAAAAAAAAAAATTCCAAATTTTTGAGAAATGTGATCTAATATGTATACCTTAAAGATTTCATGTGCTTATATTTTTTAGGATGTGATATTTTGTTTTTATCTTCTCAAATTATGTCAGGTGTTTTTTTTTTTTTTTTTTTGAGACAGAGTCTTGCTCTGTTGCCTGGGCTAGAGTGCCGTGGCGTCAGTCTAGCTCACAGCAACCTCAGACTCCTAGGCTCAAGCGATCCTTCTGCCTCAGCCTCCCAAGTAGCTGGGACTACAGGCATGCGCCACCATGCCTGGCTAATTTTTTTATATATATATATTTTTAGTTGTCCAGATTATTTCTTTCTATTTATTAATAGAGATGGGGTCTTGCTCTTGCTTAGGCTGATCTCAAACTCCTGACCTTGAGCGGTCCACCCGCCTCGGTCTCCCAGAGTGCTAGGATTACAGGCGTGAGCCACTGTGCCCGGCCTATGTCAGGTGTTTTTGATTGGAATATCACACAAAAGAAATCTGAGAAAGCATTTAGAATCACAGTTGTACTGCTGTTTTCCATTTTCAGTCACTGATAAATGAGATGAAGTTCTTAACAGAAAATATGTAGAACTTTATGTTTTACATACATAGTTCATTTAACTCTCACAACGTAGTTTTGTTGGTGATGTTATCCTCATTCTATGCGTTGGAAAAGTAGACTTGGGAAGGTTTAATTGAATTGCCCAAGGAGTTACTAAGTCATAACTTTAAGTCCCAAATCTCCCGCACTGTACAATATGCTGTCATCCTGTCCCTAAATGAAGTTGTAATTAATTTAGAGGAAATATACATTTTCACATTTCAAATATTGATCACAAATATCTCTGCACAAATGACGTGAATACCACAATGTTTTTTCCAATGTTTATTATGCACCATGCTAATACTAATGATGGCCATGTTTGAATTCTGACTTGCCATCTTACCTATAAAGTTAAAAATGGTTAAAGCCTGATACTGTCTTCTTTTAAGCAATGTAGAATAATTGCATATAACTATTGGGATATAATTTTTGATGGATTGGAGTATTCTTGACCTTTCTGAAAAGATTGCAAACCTTAATAGAAACATATTTAGAGCTCTCAATAAAACCTGATATTTAACTAAATATTGTAAAACCCTTTTTTTTAGAGATAAAAATAACTAAAGAATCTTATGGACTCACTTGTGGTAGTATGAATAAATAACACTCACTATCTTTGATACAACTTTCACTTTATGTTATTACTATTTCTTTTTTAGCCCCTAGGAAACCAAGCCCTAAGGGTCTACCGAAGAGAAAGGGAGTCAGAGTGGGATTTCGCTCCCAGAGCCTCAATAGAGAGCCACTTCGGAAAGATACTGATTTTGTTACAAAACGGGTTCTTTCTGCAAGACTGCTAAAAATCAATGAATTGCAGAATGAAGTATCTGAACTCCAGGTCAAGTTAGCTGAGCTGCTAAAAGAAAATAAATCTTTGAAAAGGCTTCAGTACAGACAGGAGAAAGCCCTGAATAAGTATGAAGATGCAGAAAATGAAATCTCACAACTTATAGTTCGCCATAACAATGAGATTACAGCACTCAAAGAACGCTTAAGAAAATCTCAAGAGAAAGAACGGGCAACTGAGAAAAGGGTGAAAGATACAGAAAGTGAACTCTTTAGGACAAAATTTTCCTTACAGAAATTGAAAAAGATCTCTGAAGCCAGACATCTACCTGAACGAGATGATTTGGCAAAGAAACTAGTTTCGGCAGAGTTAAAGTTAGATGACACTGAGAGGAGAATTAAGGTAAATTTTTGACAGCTTCTAATTGTTTTGTCTTGGGTTGTTTCTCATTGGGCGTTTAATGTACTCTGTTTAAACTACTTATTGCAGTTCGGTGTTTGCTTGGAAATGAAAACTATTTTTAGTGTTATCTTTCTGAGTAAGAGATAAATTTAAGATTGTATATTTAAGAGCAAGATGCCAAAGATTGTTTATGTTAATGAGACACATGTTGATGGATTAATGTTTAATTCCTTGGATCTTAGTCATTTTGGGAAAATATTCTATTTGATTATCTGATTGTTTCTCTAAAGTTGAAAATGATGCTATAATAGCCATAGTATATAAAACTGACGTTTTGGGGCCTTTATGTAAGAAATGCCACATGAACAACGCTTTTTGTTTTTATTTCTTTGCATATTATTTAAGAGTGACAATACTACATATCTTGGGGTAGGGTATGCTCTACTCCCCAAAATAAAAACTGATAGGAGGGTGGGTAGGAGACTATTGAGTAACTAGTCTGGGAGTACAGCAGATCTCTTAAAAATGTTTCTTTCTTGAATGGAGAGAGGAAGAGAGTTCTGTACCATGACTTTTACACAGGGAACTTACATCAGATGCCATCTGCTATATATAGGTCATACAGAAACCCTGAGTCAGGTTCTGTTGCTTAAAATTGACAAGTAGTTTGGAAAGCAAAGGTAGGAAAAAGTTCGGAAATAATGCCTGCTGTGAGAGTTCTCTGAGCAAAGGAAGCTTAGAACTATAAATAAATTAGACTTCTGAATACATTAATTAGGTATTTTTAATACATGGCATGTTACAATACTTAGTCTGTATCATATGCCATGCCCATTATAACAGTGCCATACCCAACGACAGTGGTTTATTAAATACAGTGTACTTCAGTGGCCAGAAAAGTGCCTAATTTACTCTCCAAAATTTGCAATTATTATCTTCTGTTTAGAACACAGGAGATATCCTATTATATAGGCTCTACTAATGATCAGCTAATAGTGCAAAGCAAACATACGGAAACTTTTTTTCTTAAGAGCCACTTACTCATGAGGTGGGGTGGGAATGAGTACTGGAAGCAGTTATCACCATACACAACAAATAACTTAACATTTTAATTATTTTTAAAGGGAAATATGCCACATAATGGATTTTAAAATTAGGAACGAAGAGCCTAGGTTGCTAATTAACAAATATGGTAAATAACTGAGTATGTTTGTGTATAAAACTACATGTATAGAGAGAACATAAAATTGCAGTGCACACACACACACACACACACACACACACACACACACAAACCCCTCCTCCTCCATATCCTGCAGTTCTCTCATATAGCCAGTTATGCAGGGGATTGATGAGTGGTGGGGAAGGAAGAGAAAGAAGTGAGGAAAAATGGGAATTGGCTTGTGTATTCTGAGTTGTAGATGGAGGTAAATTGTTAATACATGGCTGCTCATTTGGGAGCGTGAAAATTGGTCATCTATAATGCTAAGTCTTTGAAATAGTTAACCATATAGTGTCCTCAATTTTTTATATTGGATTTTAAGAAATTTTTAAATTAACTTTCTATTTTTAGTTAATTGTAGATTGACATGCACTTATAAGAAAATTATATAGAAAGATCCCATATACCCTTTCATGAAGTTTCTTTTTTTTTTTTTTTTTTTGAGACAGAGTCTCAGTCTCTTGCCTGCGCTAGAGTGCTGTGGCATCAGCCTAGCTCACAGCAACCTCAAACTCCTGGGCTCAAGCAATCCTTCTGCCTCAGCCAGGCATGTGCCACCGTGCCCTGCTAATTTTTTCTATTTTTAGTTGTTTGGCTAATTTCTTTCTATTTACAGTAGAGATGGGGTCTTGCTCTTGTTCAGGCTGGTCTCGAATTCCTGAGCTCAAGCAATCCTCCCGCCTTGGCCTCCCAGAGTGCTAGGATTACAGGCGTGAGCTACCATGCCCAGCCCCATGAAGTTTCTTGTAGTGGTAACACATTGCATAACTATAATATAATGTTACAACCAGGAAATTGGTTGCAATACATTGATATCCATTAACCTTACTCAGCTTTCACTAGTTTTACATGTATTTGTGTATGTATTTGGCTCTATGCAATTTTATCACATGTATAGACTTCTGAGACCACTGCCACAGTCAAGATACAGACCAGTTCCATCACAAGGATCCCTTGCATTACCCTTCTACAGCCACAGCTACTTCCTGCCTTGCCAGTCTCTAATCTGTGACATCTACTAATCTATTCATCATTTCTATAATTTTGTCATTTCAAGAATGTTATATAAATAGAATCATACAGAATATAATCTTTTGACATTGGCAGATTTCACTAACTTATTCATCTAAGTTGTTGCATTTAGCAGTAGTTCCTTTTATTCCCTGAGTACTATCCACTGGCATGGATGTACCACAGAGTGTCATGGTACATTGTGTTACAGACATTTGGTTTGTTTCCAGTTTTTGGCTATTAACTAATGAAACTGCTATGACCATTTTATGTACAGATTTTTGTTTGAACATAGATTTTCATTTCTCTAGGATATATGCCTGAAAGTGTACTTTCTGGGTTGTAGCATGAGTATATGTTTGATTTTTTTTTTTTTTTTTTGAGACAGAGTCTCACTGTGTTGCCCAGGCTAGAGTGCCGTGGCGTCATCCTAGCTCACAGCAACCTCAAACTCCTGGGCTCAAGGGATCCTCCTGCCTCAGCCTCCCGAGTAGCTGGGACTACAGGCATGC